>CAAKHF010024563.1:169079-253657 GCA_901007745.1 Hippocampus kuda
AGGGAGACGGTGAAGTTGATCAGCATGCCGATGGCGCCGAAGCCTTCGGGGGAGATGCCGAAGAACCAGTGGTCGGGGCTGTCGAATTCGGGGGCGATGAACTTGAAGTAGGAGATGTAGGCGGCGGTGGAGAAGAGGCCGGAGAGCATGCCGGCGATGGCGCCTTCGCGGGTGGTGCGCTTGGAGAAGATCCCCAGGAGGATGGCGGGGAAGATCGAGGCGGCGGCGAGGCCGAAGGCGAAGGCGACGACCTGGGCGACGAAGCCGGGGGGGTCGATGCCGATCAGGCCGGCGACCACGACGGCTACGGCGACGCTCAGGCGCGCGGCCAGGAGCTCGCCCTTCTGGGAGATGTCCGGGCGGATCGCGCGCTTCAGGAGGTCGTGGCTGATCGCGGAGGAGATCACCAGGAGGAGGCCGGCGGCGGTGGACAGGGCGGCGGCGAGACCGCCGGCGGCGACCAGGCCGACGACCCAGCTGGGCAGGCTCGCGATCTCGGGGCTGGCGAGGACCATGATGTCCCGGTTGATGGACAGCTCATTCTCGATCGGATTGCCCTGGGGATCCAGGGCGTGGTTCCCGACGTATTGCACGAGGCCGTCGCCGTTCTTGTCCTCGAAGCCCACCAGGCCCGTCTCCTCCCAGCGGTAGAACCAATCGGGCAACTCGGCCGCGGGGCGGTCGACGACCGTCTGGAGAAGGTTCGTGCGGGCGAACACGGCCACGGCCGGAGCCGCCGTGTACAGGAGAGCGATGAACAGGAGTGCCCAGCCGACCGAGACCCGGGCGTCGCTCACCCGGGGGACGGTGTAGAAGCGGACGATCACGTGGGGCAGGCCCGCGGTCCCGAACATCATCGCCGCCGTCATGAAGAAGACGTCGATCTTGGGCTTCGAACCGTCCGTGTAGGACGCGAAGCCCAGTTCCTGGTGGAGGCCGTCCAGCTTCTCCAGCAGGAACGCGCCGGAACCGTCCACGCTGCCGAACCCGATCTGCGGTATGGGAGTCCCGGCGATCTGCAAGGAGAGGAAGATCGCCGGGACCATGTACGCGAAGATCAGGACGCAGTACTGAGCCACCTGGGTGTATGTGATGCCCTTCATCCCGCCCATCACCGCGTAGATGAAGACCACCGCCATGCCGATCACCACCCCCATCTCGACGCTCACCCCCAGGAAGCGACTGAACACGATCCCCACGCCGCTCATCTGACCGGCCACGTGGGTGAAGCAGACCACGATGGCACAGATGACGCTCACCGCCCTGGCGGTCTGGGAGTAGTAGCGGTCCCCGATGAAGTCCGGCACCGTGAACCCGCCGAACTTGCGCAGGTAGGGCGCGAGCAGGAGCGCGAGCAGCACGTAGCCGCCGGTCCAGCCCAGGAGGTACACGGAGGCGTCGTAGCCGGCGAAGGAGATCATTCCGGCCATCGAGATGAACGAGGCCGCGGACAGCTGGTCGGCCGCCGTCGCCATCCCGTTGGGGATCGGGTGCACGCCGCTCCCGGCCACGTAGAAATCGGCCGTCGAACCCGCCCGAGAACGGATCGCGATCGCGATGTAGAGCGAGAAGGTCAGCGCGACGAAGAGGAGCGTCCAGACCTGGATCGTCATACGACGGGGTCCTCTCTGCGCGTCCCGGGAAGCTCCCCCGTCTCGGCGACACCGAAGTGCCGGTCCAGCCGCTTCATCACCCAGGCATAGAAGAAGCACAGGGAGACGAAGGTGTAGATCGCCCCTTGCTGCGCGAACCAGAAGCCCAGCTTGAAGCCCGTGCCGGGGATGCGCACGGCGTCCAGCCGCTCAGCGAAGACGATCGAGCAGCCGAAGGCGGCCAGGATCCAAATGAACAGGAGGGTCGCGAGGATCCGCAGGTTCATCCGCCAGTAGCACGCTGCGTCGCAGCCCTTGTCGATACTCAAGGCCAGATCTCCAGGGAGGCGACGGTCTCGCTGGTCCCCAGATCCTCGACCGAGATCAGGAGGCGTTCGGAGCGATTCGGTTGATCGAGCACGAGGGCGTAGTCCGAGCCGGCCCGTGCGAGGAAGTCGAGTTCGAACGGAGCACCCACCTTGGGTTGCGCAAAGCCGCGGGCGCGGCCCGCCAACACCCGCCGTCCGGGCAAGAGCTCGACGTCTCCGGTGCCCTCGACACGAATGGACATTCCATCGATCCGCTCGATCCAAATGTCCGTTCCCCGTGCGTCATAGCGCACGCCGAGCACCGCCACCTCGTGCTTCGGTCGACGCTCACCGGGATACCCCTGGGGAGCCCGGCAAGCGGGGACCATCAGCAGGAGGAAGATGCCGAGAAGCAGGGAAGGATACGCTCGGGCAAACATCGCTCGTCTCATTGTCGGGAAGCCTCGTCCCTCGTCCTACGGAGCCAAGCTCCGTTGTTGTCGCCTGTTTACCCTGTGTGCGGCATACGTGCGCCGGAAACGACCGAATCGTCTGCTGAAGCTACCCGAAACCAGGCTCTGCAGGAAACCCAGGAGAAGCCAACAACATTCATAACTTGCGTGCATTCTTGGGTTCCATCTCGGAGGTAGCCCATGTCCATCCACGCCCCCCTCGTGTTCGCCCTGTTCCTACCTTTCTACACACCGCAACAAGACGACCACAACGGCGCTACACGCCGAATGCCGTGGCCCCAGGCAAGTTCTGCCGTGGGACCTGCCGGTGATGGCGTCGTCCTGGATCTGACTGGAGACCGCATGCCTGACGGGGTGTTTCTCGACGGGCAGCGGATCACCTTACTCCAGGGACTCGCCAGCTATGACGCTATCCTAAATACGGGGATTGACGCGACAACGATTGCAACTCTATCGAACTCAGGACCAATTCCGGGAACGGTCCCAGGGGCAGATCTTCTGTACACCGATGCGGTTGGACTTCACCGCCTTGATTTCAATTCCTCGGCTCCCGAACCGTACTCCACCAGCACGATTCGCAGTGGACCGAACTGGGCAAATGCGAATCGAGTGCGAACGGCAGACCTCGACGGCATGCACGGTGCAGATATCATCGGACTCGACGCCGACGGTTCGACGGTCCACCTGCTGTATGCAGATCCTTTCATGTCGGACCTCTTTGTCGGAGGCAGCCTGTTTTCAACGAACCGGGCCGCTCTCGATTTGGCAGTCCTCGATTGGGATGGCGACGGCAATCCGGACATCGCCGTTCTGACCGCCATCGGCGTTCTCGTGTTCGACCAGGCGGGCCTCGGGATCGGCACTCTGTTTGCTCCCGGCGGGTCGACGGTCCACGCGCCCCTCGTCCGCCTGGGTTCCCAGGGAGAAACCGAGGCGCTCGCGTGGCGGACCACGGCCGGGGCCCTGTCGACCCTGCACGTCGAGGCCCCCGGGGAGCCGCCGGTGTCACTCGACCTCACAGGCCTCGATCCAGGGGCCCTGTCGGCCGGCGACTACGACGGAGACGGGGACGACGAGCTCTTCGTCGTGGCGAATGCAGCCGGGGCGGTCCTCCTGTTCGACCCCCTCGGCGATCCCCTGTTCGGACTCGACGACCCCTACGAGTTCCCCCTCGGGCCGGAGACGACCGATGCGACCGCCACGCCGCTCCTGGGGGACCTCGACGGGGACGGGGACCTCGACCTGGTGCTCCCCCTCGACGAGATCGAGGAGATCCTGCTGTTCTTCGGGACCGTCGAGGATGCCACGCGGCAGCAGATCCACGTCGGTGGCCCCGGTTCTCTGGAGCTCGAAACAGCAACCGTCCGGTTCTCCCCGAGCTTCGCTCCGGCGACCCTCCCGGGGAGCGCCACGCACCTCGAGCTGAAGATCTACTACCAGCCCTCGGTGTTCGAGTACGTCGCCCCCGACCATCCCGCCAATTCCCTCCACCTGTTCCCGATCAGCGGCTCGGCGATCGACCCGGTGGAGGTCGTGCTGCCGTTTCAAGCCACCGACCCCCTGGCCGGTGGTGAGATCTTTCACTTCGTCCTGCGCGCGGTGTCCCTCGATCCTTTCTCCGGAGACATCCTCACCGGCTGGGCCCCGACGGTTGCAGCCTACAGCCCGTCCCCGAGCATCTTCGACGCCCTCGGAACCCTCCCCGGCGCCGGGGGGGTGATCGATGCGCCGCACGACCCCCTGGGTGGCGGCGATTGCGGCGGCTGGGTCTGCCAACCGACGACCAAGCCCAAGCAACCGGGGAACGGGACGCCGATGAAGCCCTAGGGCGCGCCCTAGCGCCCGCCCCCCGGAGCCGGGCCAGCGGAGGAGTCCGGGAAGAAGCTCTGCCCGGCGAGCCCGTGCACGTGTAGCAGGGAATGGAAGAAGGGCTGGTTCCAGTCCGCGCTGGCGGCCATCGCTCGACGCGAGGCCAACAGCGCGTGCTCGGGAGCCGCACCGGCGCGCAGGGCGGCGTGGAAGTGGCGCATCTGCTCCAGGGAGGCGGCGTAGTCGACGTCATGGGCGGAGAGCAGGACCACCCGCGCCCCGCGGCTCAGGGCCTCTCCCCCAAGATGTCGCAAACCGTCTTCGCCGCGCCGCAGGGGGCTGCGTGACGCGCCGCACACGTTCAGCACGACGAGCGGCGACACGCGCCGGGGCAGGTCCTCGGCGAACACGACCCCCGGGTCCCCACCGGCCGCACCGGCCCCACCGGCCCCACCGGCCCCACCGGCGTCGGCGGCCAGGGCCAGACCGGCCGGGACCGGCCGGAAGGGGTCGTACACCCCGTGGGCGATGATCTGGGTCACGATCGCCAGGGGCTCCCCGCGCCGGAGGTTGGAGGGGGTCGCGGCGGTGCGGGTGAACAGGCGGACCGCGTCCTCCCGATACAGGCGTTGCAACTCGTGCTCCACCGCCGGATCCCAGTCGAGGGAGGCCAGGCGCCGGGATCCGGCGGCCGGCTCGGTCGCGGCGAGCAGCAGCAACTCCGGCCCCGTGGTCGCGGGCTCCGTCCGGGCGCGCGCCCCCAGGGCCAGGCTCAGGCTGGGTGAGCTCGAATAGCTGAGGGCCAGGTCCAGGCCCAGGGGCCCGGCGCCGCCGGGGCGGAGCGCCTCGAAGGGCACGTAGCCGAGGATGTCGACCCCCGAGACCACGACTTCCTCCCAGGAACGGACCCGAGCGAGGACCTCCGGGGGCAGCAGCAGGTCGGCCAAGGCGATCTGTGCCCTTTCGAGTCGCTCGCGTTCCGCGGCGGACGCGAGCGGGGCGCGCAGCGTGTCCAGCAGCTCCCGGCGGGCCCGCTCCAGCCGAAACGAGGACGGCAGGCGCGCGTGCACCAGATCCCCACGGTCGAGGGCGAACACGTGGGAGCCGTTCGAAGCCGGCAGGTAGAACAGCATCCCCCCCGCCGGACCGATCAGCTCGCTCCGGACCCGCGCGATCGACGGCGCCATCTCGGTCCCCGTCGCGCGGCACAGCCGGCGGGTCAAGCCACCGAGGGCCTGCACCTCCCACAGGCGCTCCAGGGCCGTCGCCGGGGAGCCGTCCTGCTGGGCGATCAACGCGGCGAGCAACACGCCCAGGACGTAGCGACGCCGCTCGAACTGCAAGAAGCCGACACCCCCCGCGAAGGACGGCGAGTCCCGCCAGCGCTCGACGAAGGCCCGGAACACCTCCTCGAGCGCGGCCAGGGACGGCTCCGGGACCGCGCCGCCGTGTTCCAGGTGCCAGCCGGCTTCGAGGGCGGCCAGCAGGGCCGGCTCCAGGAACGAGTCCGTGTCGCAGGCGAGGTCCCGGTCCCCACCGCCCAGGGTCACGCGGGCGGCCCCCAGGCTCTGCTCCGCAATGGCGAAGGAGCCTGCGCGGAGCGCGCGCTCGGCGCGGAGGAGCCGAGCCCCCACGCGCTCGGAACGCTGGGTCCGGGGATCTTCGAGCAAGGCGTCCAACTCCGCGTCGACGTCGGTCCGCGACGCGCCCGCCGGCGCTTCGCCGGACAACTGCCTGGCGTCCCGGGCCAGGGCCAAGCGCAGCCGGAACTTGGCGCGGATTCGCTCCGGAGCCCCGGCGAGGCGACCGGCCAGGGCGGCCTCGAGTCGCCCGATGGTCCCGCGCAGGTCCCCGCTGGCCATCCCGACGTTGGCCGCGTGCCAGAGCCAGGCCACGTAGGCCACGTTGTTCCCGCTCGCTGCGCTGAGTCGCTCCTCGACCTCCACCCACGCGGCGGCCTGCCCAATCAAGCCCAGGTCCAGGTGCAGCTGGGCCCAGGCCCCGGCGAGGGTCGCCCGGGGCAGGGTGCGCTCTTCCTCCGCCAGGTTCGCGAGGCTGGGCTCGACCCGCTCCAACCACCCCCGCGCAGCTCCCCATTCCCAGCGCAGGCGCGCGATGTCCCCGAGCATCAGGTAGGTCTCGGCCAACATCTCGTTGTCCGACTCGGTGGCCTGGAGCGCCTGCTCGAGAACCGCCTGGGCACCGCAGTGATCCTCCTCGAGGCGCAACATGCGGGCGTGGGCCAGGGTCAAGTAGAGGCCCCCGGCGGGCCAGGACAGGGCCTCCGCCGCGGCGAGCCCCTGCTGTCGCCAGGCTTCGCGCTCGGCGGCGCCGACGACGCGCACGAAGCCCAGGGACAGGTTGTAGGCCAGGCTCCAGGCCCAGTCCTGTTCGCGTTGCTCCGCGGGCAGGGCCTGCAACCAGGCCCAATGCCGGTCGAGCTCCGCGCGGGGCAAGGGGCCCGCGTCCAGGCGCGCGACGAGCTCTTCCGCGAACGCCCGGACCTCCGCCGGAGGAGCGAGGACGCCGGGAGCGGCGGGATCCTCCGCCTGTGCCGCCGCGCCGCCGGACAGGGCCAGCGGAAGCAGCAGGGTCAACGCGATATGGAGATGCGCTGCGACATGGAGATGCGCTGCGACGCGAGCACGGCCTGGCTCGCATCGAAGACGAACACTTCCCACGTGATCCTCCTCGGCCAAGGGTCGGTGGTGCCGGCGGCCAGGTCCCAACGCGCCTCCGAAAGGCGTCCGGAGGTGGCCAGCAACTCACCCCCCCCGTCCGCGGCGCGCACCTCCACCTCGTAGTAGCCGCCGGGGGGGAGCGGGTCGGATTCCCACGTGAAACCCGTCAGGTCCGCAAGCGAGAACCCCGTGGAGAACGCGCGCAGGCCGTGGCCGCCCCCGAGGGGACGATAGCCCCCGTCTCCTTCGGCTCCGCTGAGGCGGTCGACCAGGAACACCGCGAGTGCGAGGGCCGCGACGGCGATCAGGGGGAGGACCCAGCGCGGTCCCGCTCCGCTCCGGCCGGCCGCATCGTTCGCTGAAGAGTCCTCCGTGGTCAAGCGCCGGATCCGCTGCCGGACCTCGTCATCATCCGGGCGCAGCGGGTCGCCGTCTCCGAGGGCGAGCTCCGCGGTCCGTTGCGCCGCGCCGGCGCGGTCCAGGCCCGAGCGCAGGGACTCCAGCTCGTCCCAACGGTCCTGCCAACCCGGCGTGCGGGCCAGGCGTTCGTGGAACTCCTCGGACGGGATCCGTCCCTCGAACCAGTCCTCGACCAGCCCGGAGAACCGGGCCTCCTCAAAGCGATCCATGGCGTTTTCTCCTGGGTGCGGGGGTCGACTCGGACCCCAGCTCGCGGCGTAGGGCCCCGAGGCCCTTGTAGTAGCGGCGCTTCACCTGGCCGACGGACAGGCCGAGGAGCTGGGCGACGCCATCGAAGGTCAACCCTTCGAAGTGCTTGGCCCGCAGGACCTCGGCGACCTCGGGATCCAGGCGCTCGAGGCACGCGTGCAGTCGACCGAACTCGGTCCCGCTCGGCGCCGGTGTCGTGCAGTGCTGGGGGGAATCCGGTGTCCGGCTCCGGCGGTCGTCGTCACGGCGCTTGCGGCGCGCGGCGTTGCGCAACTCCAGCAGGCAGAAGCCGTGCAACCAGGCGGACAGGGGGGCCTCGCCGCTGAACCGCTCGCGCTTGCGCCAGAACAGGGTCAGCACGTCCTGGGTGAGGTCCAACAGCTCTTCCCGCGTGAGGCCGGCCGCCAGCCGGCGGTTGAGCGCGGCGAGGAACCGGGGGACGACCAGCAGCCGCTCCTCCAGATCCCCGAGGGCCGCGGGGTCCCCGGCGCTCGCCGCCTGCAAGAGGCGCAGATCCCGGGCTCCCTCGGAGTGGGCGGCCCCCGGGCGCTCGGGATCCTCGGGAGATATCGACGAACACTCCATCGGAGGTCCGCATTGTGCCAGCCCCACCCCGATTCCGGGGCCCCGCGCAGGGCACAGTTTTCCGCGCCGCGGGCCGCTCGAACGCGCACCCGGTGCGTAGAGTCTCGCGCCCATGATCGCGCTGCACGGCATCTCGAAGCACTACGGACGGCAGGCCCTGTTCCTGGACGCGTCCCTCCAACTCGACCCGGGGGAACGGGTCGGGCTCGTCGGCCCCAACGGGGCCGGCAAGTCGACGATCTTCCGTCTCTTGGTCGGCGAGGAAGAGCCGGACGGGGGCGAGGTCTCGGTCCCCAAGCGCCTGACCGTCGGGTACTTCCGCCAGGATGCGGCCGACCCCAGCGACGAGAACGTCCTCGACGGGGTCATCGCCGGCAGCGGGCGGCTCGGGGAGCTGCACGTGCAGGTGGCCGAACTGGAGGAGGCCATGGCCGACCCCGGGCGGGCGGACGAGATGGACGCGATCCTCGAACGCTTCGGGGAGGTCCAGGGGGAATACGCCCAGTGCGGGGGATACGAGCTGGAGGCCCGGGCCCGGGAAGTCCTCGCCGGCCTGGGGTTTCGCGAAGAACAGGTCGCCGGTCCGATGGGCGCCCTGTCAGGCGGTTGGCGCATGCGGGCCGCGATCGCGCGGGTGCTGATCTCGGGGGCCGACGTGCTGTTGCTCGACGAGCCCACCAACCACCTGGACATCGAGTCGATCCTGTGGCTGGAGGGCTTCCTGAAGACCACCGACGCCGCGGTGCTGATGACCTGCCACGACCGGGACTTCCTGAACCGGGTCGTCTCGCGGATCGTGGAGATCGATGCCGGCGAGCTGGTCAGTTACACCGGCGACTACGACTTCTATACCCGCGAACGCCAGCTGCGGGCCAAGAACCAGGCCGCCGCCTTCGCCCGCCAACAGGCCATGCTCAAGAAGGAAGAGCGCTTCATCGAGCGCTTCGACCGGCATGTGGCCAAGGCCGCCCAGGTGCAGTCGCGCATCAAGAAGCTCGAGAAGATCGAGCGCCTCGAGCCCCCCAAACAACGCGTGCTGGTGCCCTTCCACTTCGCGACGCCGCCCCGTTCGGGGAACGATGTCGCGATTCTGAGGGGGCTCTCCAAGCGCTATGGCGAGCAGAGCGTGTACGAGGACTTCGAGCTCGAGATCAAGCGCGGCGAACGCTGGTGCGTGATGGGCGTCAACGGGGCCGGCAAATCGACGCTGTTGAAGATGGTCGCCGGCGTGCTCGAACCCGACGCGGGGTCGGTCAAGCTGGGGGCCAGCCTGAAGCTGGGCTACTTCGCGCAGTCCGCCCTGGAGGTCCTCGACGAGAACCGGACCGTCTGGCAGCAGATCGACGAGGAATTCGGCGGTGCCTCGACCCCCTCCAAGCACAACCTCCTGGGGGCCTTCGACTTCCCCGGCGACGAGATCGAGAAGCCGATCCGGGTCCTGTCGGGCGGGGAACGCTCACGGCTCGTGCTGGCACAGATGCTGTTCGATCCCCCCAACTTCCTGGTCCTGGACGAGCCGACCAACCACCTGGACCTCGCCACCAAGGAGATGCTCGTCGAGACCCTGCGCGGCTTCGACGGAACGATGCTGTTCGTCTCGCACGACCGCACGTTCCTCAAGGGCCTGGCCAACCGGGTGCTGGACCTCTCCGGCCTGACCGGACCCCAGCCCGGCCGGCCCCACGTGTTCCACGGGACCTACGAACAGTGGGTCGAGCGCGCGGGGGCCGAAGCCCCCGGCGTCCACGGCTGAACCCGCTTCCTCGGGTCGTCGCGCTGCGGATCAGCGGGCGCCGCCGAAGACCTTGCGCATCGCGCGCTTGGCCTTCAGGGAAGCCTTGGCCACGCCCCCCAGGCCCGCGTCGAGGTGCGGGAGGTCGGCCTTGGACGGGATCCCGAACTCGGTCGGGGGCGGGACCACGTTGTGCTTCGTGCCGAACTTGTTCTCGCCGCGCATCGGCTGGATCCAGACTTGGGGCCACTCGACCGGGTCGAACACGATGTCGTAGGTGGCGTAGCGGATCGCGATCCCGCAACGGACCGCATCGGTGGTGTTCGGTCCCGAGCTGTGAATCGTCACGCCGTGGTGGGCGCTGATCTGCCCGGTCTTCATCTCGGCGTGCACCAGGCCGACCGACTCGTCGACCAGGTCGTCGGGGATCGAGTTCTCGAACAGGTACTTGTCCCGGTTGGGGTCGGTCTCGCGCTGGTGCGGAATGGTCTCGCCCTTGTGCGTGCCCTTGAGGAGGCGCAGGCAACCGTTCGCCTCGGTCAGCTCCGAGATGGCGACGATGACCGTGGGCAGCCGGCCGACCGGGACCCCGTCTTTGGTGCTCAGGCCCTCGAGGGGCACCCCCAGGGAGGACTTCAGGGGCCAAATCCCGGTCCCCTGGTGCCAGCGGATGACCTGGTCCTTCTGGGGCTCCTTGTAGAAGATCATCGCCCCCCAGCAGTAGAAGTCGGGACCGATCAGGCTCTCGACGGTGTCGAGCACGGTCTCGTTGGCGGCCATCTCGTAGACCCAACGGTTGCGGGCGTTCCAGTTCCCCAGCTCCTTCACGTGCACGCCCGGGGGCATCGAGTCGAGGACCCGTTGGAAGTTCGACTCGAGCCACTGCTCCCCCTCGGGGTTGTCGTAGCAGCTCAGACCGTGGATGTAGCCGTTGTCCTCGTAGTAACGGACTTGCTCGGGCGTCAGCATGGCGGGACGGCGGGGGCGGAACCCCGTCGAAGGCTCTCTCGGTGCGGACTCGGAACCCCGGGGGGCGGCGAGCCGCACGGCCCGCAATCCCCGCTCCCACGGTCGTTCGTTTCCGGGTCGCGCGAACCCAAAGTATCACCGCACCATCCCCTAGCGGGCCCGCGCCGGGGTCAAAATGTGTGCCCGGGGCCGGAACCCGGCCCGACCCCCTAGGGGTCGACGCTGTCCTGCATCCCGAGCGACAGCCCCAGATCCCGTGCCGAGCTCGAGTCCGGATCTGGCTCGGTCCGGCTGAGGGCATAGCGCGCGATGGCCGCGTCTTCGAAGCTGCCGCCCATCAGGCCCGTGCCGAACCCCACGGCCGCCGACTGATCGGGCCGCTCGCCGGAGGTCTCGGTCCCCGTGTCGGTCTCGGTCCGGGACCGGGTCGCTGGCCCGCCCCTGCCCTTGCGGTCCGGCAGGATCAGCCAGACGAACACGGCCAGGACCAACAGAATGACGAGCAAGACGGGGTCGAAAATCATGGCGGGAATCCTCTACGGGAGCCTACGCGCTCAGAAGATGCCTATTCAAGGCGACCCGGTCCCCGGTTCGGGACCCGCCAGGATTTCGCGGAATGGCGGGTCCGTCCGGGGGAGGGCGACAATGATGGAGTTGACCCACGACAGGCGCCTCATTCCCGGAAGACCACCATGCTGCGCACAGCGCTCGCTCTCCCGACGTCCCTCCTGATCCTGGCCTTCGGCGCGCCTGCCAGCGCCGCACAGTCCTGTTGGGAAGAGACGATCCTGACCCTCGACTTCCTCGGCCCGGCCGAGATCGTGTTCGAAGACCTCGAAGGGGATGGGGACCTCGATGCGGTCCTCGCCGCGAACGTCGAGAACACGATCTCCTGGATCGAGAACCTCGCCGGGGATGCGTCCGCCTGGACGATCCACACCGTCGCGACGGACATCTTCATCCCGAACGAGATCCTGACCACCGATCTCGACAACGACGGGGACCCCGACATCGTCTGCGGCTCCCTCGACCCCGCGCCCCTGACCTGGTACGAGAACATCGCCGGCGACGCCTCGACCTGGCTGCGCCGCAACATCCCCGCGGGCCTCGGCCAGACCACCCGGGTCCAACACGTCGACGCCGGGGACGCGGACGGGGACTCCGACGTGGACCTCCTGTGGATCGACCCCGACAACGGGGAGCTGTATCTGTCGCTCAATCAAGATGGACAGGGCACGCGCTGGCGCGAGGTCTTGGTCGGGACGCTCGAGCCCTTCAGCTTCTTCCCCTGCTACCTACGCGACTTCGACGGGGACGGGGACCTGGACGCCGGCACGGCCCAGGCCGGCTTCCCCGACGATTCGGTCCTGTTCTTCCAGAACCAGGCCGGCGACGCCTCCCTTTGGGCACCGCACGAGGTCTACGTCACCGACCTCGACATCCGCGACTTCCACGTGGCGGACTTCGACGGCGACGGCGACACCGACTTCGTGACCGCCGAGGGCGCCGGCCTGATCGGCGTGCAGCACCACGTGGGCTGGACCGAGAACGTCCTGGGGGACGCGACCCTCTGGGCCCACCACACGATGTTCGAGTTCGGCGATCAGTCGACCACCAACCAACTCGACGTGGGCGACGTGGACGCCGACGGGGACGTCGACGTGCTCAGCGCCTCCAGTCCCCTCGGCGGGACCGCCAACGTGCGCTGGTACGAGAACCCGGGCGCGACGGACGGAGACTGGAACGCCCACGAGGTCGCCCTGTCGGCCCGCGCGACGGACGCCCCCGGGGGTGACCTCGACGGCGACGGGGACCTCGAGATCGTGACCCTCGCGACCTTCCCGGGGGAGGTGAAGTGGTTCCAGGCGCGCCAGGACGCCCCGGCCATCGCCACGCGGCGCCTGGACGCGGCCCGACGGAACCTGGATGTGTTCGACAGCGAACCGCCGGTCATCGGCACCACCTGGGACTCCACCCTACGGCCGCCCACGGCCGAAGACGGGAGCGGGGGCCTGGTGGGCTACGCGACGCCGACGGACGTCTTCCTGCCGTCCCTCGGCTTCTCGCTGCTGGTCGACATCACCGACCCCGCGGGCGAGCTCCTCGGCAACCCCAGCGGTGCGGGCTTCCCGGAGTTCACGCTCCAGATCCCGGTCCCCAACGACGCGGGACTCCTGGGCATCCCCTTCTCCGCCCAGGGCTACTTGCTCGGCACGAACGGCCTCCTGCTCACGAACGCCTACGACCTGGTCGTCGGCTGCCCCTAGGGACCGGAATCAGAGGTTCGCCGCCAGGCTCGGGGCCTCGGCCGGATCGAGGGAGGGGACCAGGAAGGCCTCCTGGTGGACCAGGTCGTCGCCGGCCGAGACCTCGAAGCGGTAGGAGCCCGGGGTCAGGTTCCGGACCCCGTTCAGGGGGTTGCGGTAGCGCACGGGTCGGAACTCCCAGGACCACAGGACCTCGGCCGAGGCGGTGTCCGTGATCCGAGCCGTCAGGGATTCGGGGGGTTCGCCGGCGTCCCAGGCGATGCTGTAGGGCACCCCGACCGCCGCCTCCAGCGGGACCTCGAGCAGGGTTTCCCCGCCGGCCACGGTGCGGAACTCCAGCTCGAGGGGAAGCACCCCCTCGCCGGACAGGGACAGGGTGCCGGGTCCGGGCTCCAAGTCCTCCAGCCGCAGCTCGGGGGCCACGCCGACGGTCAAGGCCTCGGAGTGACGGCAGGCCTCCAGGCGCAGCCGGGCGGTCAGGTCCGCGGTGCGGGTGGACTCGTCGCGGCGGAACTCGACCCGCAGCGTGCCCCCCGGCACCGACTCCAGGGTGCCCAGGTCCAGGTGTTCACCGGAGGCGATCTCGAACGGAGACCCCACCGCGATGACGCGGTCGCCGGCCAAGGCCAGGGGGGTGTAGCCGCCGGGCTCGTCGAAGGTGAAGGTCCACAGGTCCCCCTCCTGCTCGCCGTGGCGCCAACTGAAGCGCGTGGTGGACTCGAGGATCAGCGCCACCGCCTCGGCGTCCACGGCACGCTCGCCGCGGTCCACGAAGCGCAGCGTCACCGTGGCCTCCTCGAAGGGCGTCGGCGCGTCGAACTCGGCCACCAGCTCGACCGGTTCGCCGCCGGGTCGCACGCCCAGGGCGCGGGGGGACTCCTTGCCCCAGATCTGGGCGCTGACGTCGTAGAGTCCCTCCCGGAGCTGCACGAAGCGGAAGCTGCCGTCCTCGCTGTAGGTGGCCCGGTGCTCACCGCCCTCCCGTTCGACCAGGTTGACGAAGGTGCCGAGCACCGGCTCGCCGCTGCGATAACGGACCGAGCCCGCGATCACCAAACCCGGATCCAACACCGGGTCCCAGACGGCCTCCTCCCCGGGTTCCAGCTCGAGCACGGTCTGCGTGTAGAGCACCAATACCTGGAGCGAACGCCCGTCCCCCTGGGGCCCCAGGGCGTACAGGTGGGCCGTCCCGGGCGCCACCGGGTGCAGGTCGAAGCGGCCGGTCCCGTCGACCCCGGTGCCCAGGTGCGCGAAGGCCCCCGCGTAGTCGATCTGCCCGCTCTGCAGGAAGGTCTCGGCGAGGGGCGCGTCGAAGGCGTGGACCGACGCGCCGGGGACCGGATCTCCGTCCGCGTTCCGGACCACCCCGCTGACGCGCGCGCCGGGCAACAGCGCGATCGTCAGCGCTGCCGTCTCCCCCGCGTGCAGCTCGACCTCGCCGCTCCACTGGGGCCAGCCCTCCAGGCGCGCGCGCACCACCTCGGTGCCCGGGGACAGGCCCTCCATCCGGAAGCGTCCCTCGGCGTCGGTGCGCACGCAGCGAGGCGTCCAGATCTCCTCGACGGTGTCGTCCATGCGGTAATTCGCGAAGCCCCGTGCCGTTCCGAGGGCCACCTGAGCCCCGGCCAAGCCACGGCCCGATCCGTCCACGATGAGCCCCTCCAACGCGGCCCCGGGCGCGCCGACGACCAGGTCCACCTGGACCGGCTGCACGCTGCGGTCCAACAGCTCCAGGTCGACCAGGGAGCTCGGGGCGTAGCCGGGCGCGAGGGCGCCGAGGGACTGGGTGGGCGGGACGCCCCGCAGGTGGAAGCGTCCGCTCCCGTCGGTGCGCGTGACGATCCGCCCGGCGGCGAAGCGCGGCGCCGTAGCCGTCAGCCAGATCCCCGCCCCCGCCTGGGCGCGGCCTTCGGCGTCCGTCACCGTTCCGTTGACCCGCAGGCCCTCGGCCAGCACGAGGGTGACCTCGGCGACCGCGCCGGGCTCGAGCGTGGTCGTCTGCTTGTCCTGCCGGGCGCTGCGATCACCCCACAGCTCCAGCTCGCCGGAAGGGAGGTCCGGAAAGAAGGCCACCCCGGCCGCGTCGCTCACCCGGCGGTGGACCGGGTTCGTCGCCGGGCCCCGCCGCGAGCTCCGCACGAGGACGGCGACGTTGTCCGCCGCCTCGCGGTCGGGCCACAGGACCCGCACGCGCAGGGCGCCACGGCCGGCCGCGGGCTGCACGTCCCCGGTGGACGCGTCCCCCGGAACCGAGATCCCGGCCTCGGCCGCCTCGCGCTCCGCGCCCCCGGCCGCCGCGGCCCCCTGCGCCGGGTCGCCGTCCCCCCCGTGCCCGCGCTCGCGCTGCACGTCCGGGGACGCCAAGGACTCCTCCCCGTCACCGGATCGCAACAAGAACCAGCCCCCGGCGACCACCAGGAGGAGGACAGCCAGGGCGGCGAGCTTGTGCATGGGGCAGCGGCGGCCGGGGGCTACTCCAACTCGAACACGCGACGCATGCGGGATAGCACGTCGGCCAGGTGCTGCTCGTCGCCGCCGCCGACCTCGGCCGTCGCCCAACCGGTGAAGTGCATGTCCCGCAGGGCCGTGCAGACCGCGGGCCAATCGGTGGAGCCATCGCCGATGGGACACCAACCGTTGTCGAAGCCCCAACCCTTGACGTCCAGCTTGACGACGCGCCGGCCGAGGGTCCGGAGCCAGCGCTCGGGACGGCCGTAGCGGCGGTGGTTGCCGATGTCGTAGTAGCTGCCGACCCAGGGGGAATCGATGGCGTCCAGATAGGCGGCCAGGGTATCGGCGGTCTGAGTTCGGGGCCCGTCGTGGACGTAGCCGAAGCGGTTCCAGACGTTCTCGATTAGAATGTGGATCCCGAGGTCAGCCGCCAGGGGGAGCACCTGGCGGATGCCCTCGATCGAGCGCTCCCAGACGTGCTCCTGGTTCTCGTTGTCCTCGTCGTTCGCCGCGCCAGGGACCAGCAGCACCGACGAGCCCCCGTAGGCGTGGCTGTCGAGGATCGCCGTCCGCAGGTCGGCGACGGCTTGTTCGCGCACCGCGGGATCGGGGGAACTGTGCCGCACGTTCCAGTGGGTCGAATCGACCACCCCGTGGATGCGCAGGCCGCTCGCCTCGCGGGCGGCCAAGACCTCGTCGCGTTCGAAGCCGTTCGGGCTGTCGAGCTCGATCCCGTCGTATCCGAGGTCGCGGACGCGCTTCAGCTTGTCGGCCAGGGAGAGCTCCCCCTGGACCATGTAGAGCTTGCAGGCGAGCTTCAGCTCCAGACGCGCGGGGGGAGTCGCCCCCGCCGCGTCCTGACGGGGGACGGCGGAGGCGGTCGCCGCCCGCGGCAGGGCGGCGCCGGCGGCCAGGGCGCTCGCGCCCCCCAGGAAGGTTCTGCGATGCATGGCGGCGTGCGGGGCGTGGGTCCTGGTGGCCTAGACGAAGCGGTGCTTGCCGGGGATCGCCGGAGGAGCCAGGGGCGCCGGCCCCCAGATGTATTCCTGGGGCCCCAGGATCTCCTCGGAGTTCATGGCCTGCTCCCAGGTGATCGTCTGGCCGGTGTAGGCCGACATGCGCGTCATGATGCCCAACAGGGTGCTGTGGGCCATCCACACGCCATCGTTCAGCGCCCCGCCGGCGCGGATCGACGCGAACAGCTCGTCGTGCTCCTGCTGGTACATGTCGTTGGCTTCGACCTCGGCCTCCCAGGGCTCTTCGCCCCCGGTGTCGATCTCGAAGATGCCACCCCAGGGGTGGACCGTGGCCACGCCCTTCTCGCCGTACACGAAATCGGAGTTGTCGTTGGAGCACCCGTACATCTGGCGCGCCAGGTGGAAGCCGCGCACGCCCCCGGGGTAGTCGAAGGTGGCCGAGAAGTGGTCGTAGATGTTGCCGCTCTCCTCGCCTTCGCGGGCCTGACGGCCACCGACGGCGGTGACCTGCAGGGGAGCGACGTCCTGCATCGTCCAAGCCATCTTGTCGATCGAGTGCACGGCCTGTTCGACGACGTGGTCACCGGACAGCCAGTCGGTGGCCTGCCAGTTGCGGAGGTGCCATTCCATCTCCGACCAGGGCTCGCGGTAGGTGGTGTACTTGACCGGCGCGGCCAGATAGGTGCTGTAAACCGCGCGCACGTCCCCCATCGCGCCGCCGTGGATGGCCTCGTACAGGGCGCGGTACTTGGAGTGGTAGCGCCAGCAGAACCCCGAGACCAGGTTCAGGTTCTTCTCCTTGGCCTGCTGGGCGGCCGCCAACACGCGGCGGACCCCCGGGGCGTCCACGGCCATGGGCTTCTCGCAGAACACGTGCTTCCCGGCCGCGATGGCCGCCTCGAGCATCTGCGGCCGGAAGTGCGGCGGCGTCGCGAGCAACACCACGTCGACGTCGCTGTCGATCAGCTCCTGGAACGCGTTGAAGCCGAAGAAGCGGTGCCCCTCGTCGACCTGCAGCAGCCCCTGACGCTCTTCCCCCAGCACGTTGCCCAGGGACTCGAGAGTCCGCTCGATCTTGTCCGGGAAGGTGTCGGCCAGGGCGGTCAGGACCACCGTCCCGTTCTCGGCGTTCAGGGCCTGGTACGCCGCCCCGGTGCCGCGGCCACCACATCCGATCAGGCCGACCTTCAGCACGTCGGGGTCGCTCTGGGGCGCCGCCGTGCCGATCCGGGGGAGGACGAGGGGCGTAGCGGAAGCGGCGGCGGTCGTCAGGAATCCGCGCCGGCTCATGCCGACCTTGGGAGCCGCGTGAGACGAGGACTTGGGGGTCATCGGGTGCAGGGGAAAGAAGGGCTGAGGGCGGAGTGCGAGCCGGGAAGAGTCTACCGGAGGGACGGGCAGAGCAGGCTCCCCCAGCCGAACTCCCCGGAGGGGCGGCGGATTTCCGGACGGGATTCGAGAACCCTGACGGGCCCGGCGACCAAGCACGGGGCAGGATGAGAGCGCGTCGCCAGCAGTCTCGTCCCGGGGGCGGAGTCCGGACCCGATCCGGTAAGCTACCCCCGTGGACGCACGGGTCCCCGACTTCTCCGACCGGCCGGGACCCCCGCCGGATTCCATGCAGACCCCCGCATCCGGCGCGCAGCGCTCGCCCCGGGGGGCCGAGGACCGCCTGCTCGTGGAACGGGTGCTGGCGCGGGACCACCAGGCGGCCGACGAGTTGGGACGACGCCTCTTGGCCCTGCCGCGGCGTCTGCGCGCCTGGAACGCGCGCCTGCCCAAGCCCCTGGACGAGGAGGAGTTCCTCGACCGGATCCAGGACGCGACCTACCACCTTCTACGGCGCCTCGCGGACTACGACGGGCGTGCCGCCCTGGAAACCTGGGCGTACCGCTTCTGTACGAACCACCTGCTGGACGGGTTGCGCTACCAGCGCCGCCGACCGGTTCCCCTGGTCGATGAAGAGGGGCTCGACGACTCGCGCGGTGGCGACGTGAGCGACGCGGACGCCAACTCGGACGTGGACCTCGAATCGGCACTGCAGGTTCTCGGCCCCCAGGAGCGCGAGATCGTGCACCTGAAACACTACCGGGGCGAGACCTTCGAGGAGATCGGGGCGCGCCTCGGCATCTCTGCCAACACGGTCAAGACGCGCTACTATCGGGGCATGGTCAAGCTCCGGGAGCACGTGCGTGCGCGGCATCCTGACCTGTTCCCGGAGGACGACGCGTGACGAGCAAAGACGAGCACGGCGATCCGGGACGCGAGCGTGAGCTCGAGCGGTTGGCGGACGCGGTCTTCGGAGCCGGGGGACCGGACGCCGGCGAGGGTGGCCCGCAGGAACACCGCCGACTGGCCCGCGACGTGGAGCACCTCGGGCGCTTGCTGGACCAGGACGCCGCGCGCAAGGCGGGTCCGGCGGCCGATCAGCGGGCCGAAACGGCCTTTCTGGAGGGCCTGCGGCGTGGCCTCGCGGAGGACGAGCCCCGCGCTCCGGAGGCCGGCGGAGGCGCGGGACCCCGGGCCGTCCCGCGCCACGGCTGGATCCCCTTCGCCGCGGCCCTGCTCGCGGTCGCCTCGATCTGGTTCGCCGTGTCCCGCGGCGGGGCGGGCCCCGAAGACCCGGACCACACGACCATGGGCGACGGCGACGCGGCCCTGGTCCTGCGCTCCCCCGTGGGCGAGGGGCTCGAAACCTACGGCCCCTTCCGGTTCGAGGGGGAGTTCGAACCGACCTGGAGCTTCGTCCTCAGGATCTTCGATACCACCGGCGGCGACGCCCTGGACCCGATCCTGGTCCGGTACCCCGAGGAACCCCATTGGGATTGGAACAACGAACCCGATCTACGGCTGCCGTCGGCCCTGCGCTGGGAGGTGCGCGTCCTCGACGCGAACGACGGTCTGGTGGACTCGGCCTCGGCCTCGGCTTCGCTGCGCTCGCCCTGACACTGGCCCCGGCGGCCGCGGACCCCGCTCCCCAGGACGACGACCTGGCGGCGCTGCTGCGGGACCTGACGGAGGCGGGGAACGCGGGCTCTCCCGGTGAACGGGGTGCGGTCCTGCGCGAGCTGCACGACCTCGCCACGGCCGAATGGGAGGCCGCGGAGGCCACGGCCGAAGAGGCCGACAACGCCGCCGAACGGGACGCCCTGTACGCCCTCTACACGGCCCTGTTGGCCCTGGCCGGCGAGGGCTCGGGCGCGCCCCTGGGCACCCTGGCGGAACGCGACGGGGATGGACTGCACGACGACGAGGTCCTGGGCCTCGCCGCGGGGCTCGTCGGGGCGGTCGGAGCACGCTGGACCGAATCGGATCCGCGGGGCTTCTTCGAGCGGGCCACCCTGCATCGCTTCCAGCAGGCCACCGCCCTGCGGACCCGCGGTCGGCTCGGGGCCGCGATCCGCGCGCTGGAGGCCGGGCTCGCGCTCCCCGTCGGGCCGGGCCCGGGTCCGGTGACCATGCAGACCCTGCGGGCGGAGCTGTACCGTTCGATCGGCGACGAAGGCCAGGCCCTGCGGGCGATCGACGCGGCCAAGGCGGCCCTGGACCCGATCCTCGCGACCGAGATGGAGCGGGATCCCGCCGCGACCCACGGGCGACTCGCGGGTTGGAGCGGCAAGTACGGGCAGATCCTCCTGGAGCTGGGTCTGCCGGATCAAGCCGCGCCCTACGTCGAACAGGAAGGCGCGGAGATCGAGCGGCAGATCGAAGCCGCCGCCCTCGCGGACCCCGTCGAGCTCGCACGGGCCCGCCAGTCCTACTGGATCCACCGGGCGAACCTCCTGTTGACGCGCCAGCAGTACGCGCGCGCCGAGCGCTACGCGCGCGAGCGGCTCGCGGACCTGGACGCGGCCCTGGCCGCGGAGGACGCCGGCGGGGAACCCGGCGCCGGGGCCCTGGGGCTGGAGGCGACGCGGACCGAGCTGACCCTCGTGGGCGCCTTCGCCCGAGGCCGCGCCGAACCCGAAGACGCCGGCGTCCTGGGGGCGGCGATCGAAGAGCTGCGCGCGGTGCTCGCGGCCTGCGACCCGGGGAGCCGCGCGGCCCTGATCACGGCCCTGCGCGCGGCAGAGCTCGCCCTGCGCGTCGGTGACCTGGCCGAGGCCGAGGCCTTGGTCACCGGAGCGGAGCGGGCCCTGTCGGCCCTGGAAGAGGACCCGGACCTCGGAGCTCCGCTGCGCGAACGGGCCCTCCTGGGTGCGCTACGCCTCGGACTGGCGCGCCGGGCCCGGGCGGACGAGGCCGTCCAGCGGCGCCTCTTGGAGGAGGCCCTCGGGGACCTCGAGCGCTACCTGTCCAGTTGGCGGGACCTGCCCCTGCGCCGCGGGGGCATCGGCTTCCTGCGCTTCGGTCACCGCCGCGCCTACCTCGGGGATCTCGTGGAGTCGGTGCGCTCCCTCGACGGCGACGAAGCGGCCCTGGACCTCCTGTTGCGCACCCGGGGATCCCTCGAGGGGGTCCCGCCGGAGCAGCTCCTGGGCGCGTTCCGGGCCGAGGTCCTCGGCCCCGGGGAGGGGGCCCTGGTGTACCTGCCGGCCCCGGGCACGGGGCACCTGTTCGCGGTGGATCGGGAGGCGATCCTGCACGCGCCCCTCGTGGACGACGTGCACCTGCGGGCGGCCGCCCAGGACCTCTTCGCCCAGCTCGGCGCCGGGGTCGAGGCGCGCCGCGGCGACGGGTGGGCCGCGACGTTCGCCACCTACGCCCGGCGCCTGGGGGACCGGATGCTGCCCGACGGAATCGCCGCGCGGGTCCGCACCTGGTCCGCGCTCACGGTCGTCGGCGGTGACCTCCTCGGGGAGGTGCCCTTCGACGTGCTCCCGTTCGGGGACGGCGAGACCCTGGGGCAGGCCCTGCCGATCGCGCACCTCGGCTCCTGCGTGCAAGGCCTCGCGCTGGCCCGTCGCGTCGGGAACGCGCCGGCACCAGAGCCGGGCGACGGGGTCTACGCCCTGGTCGCGAGCTCCGATCCGAGCCCGGCGGTTCGAGCACGCTGGAAGAACGTCGGTGCCCTGCCGATTCGAGACGCGGACCTGTCCGCACTGACCGACGCGTACTCGGACGACGCAGGGAAGGCGCTCGCGGAGGCGGATGCGACCTGGCCGGCCGTGACCGCGCTGCTCGGGGGGAGCGCGGGGACCTTCCCCAGCGTGCTCCAGTTCCTGCTCCACGGCGTGCTGGACCGCACGCAGGAGCTGCCGGCTTGCCTCGTCCTGGCGGGCGAGGGCCTGACGGGCCTGACGCGCTACGGGGACATCCTGGCCCTGGAGCGCACGCCCACCGTGGTCCTGTTGACCTCTTGCCAATCCGGCGCCGGGCCGATGCGCCCGGGCAGCGACGGCGCGGGCCGCCTCTCCCACGCGTTCCTGTCCCGCGGCTCGAGCGTGGTGCTGGAGGCCTCTGGCGACCTCGAATTGGCACCGACCTTGGCCCTCTCCGCCGCGTTCCTGCGCAACCTGCGGATCGAGGGCACGACCCCGGCCCAGGCCCTGCGCGCGGCGCGGCGAGAACTGCGCGCGGAGGGCGTCTTCGACGATCCGGCGGAGAGCGGCCGGGTGCGCTTGGCCGGCCTCGCGCACCGGCCCTTCCCCGAGTTCTGGAACGCCGCGGCCGGTCCCCCACAAGAGCGCAGGGCGCTCCCGTGGAGCGCCCTGCTCGTCCTGCTCGCTGCGGTGCTGGTGGGAGCCACCGTGCTCCGGCGTCGGTGAGCGTCCTCGACCGAGAGCGCGCCGCGCTCAACCGCCCGTGCCGCCGGTACCGGAACCCGGCAGGGGATCGCCGCCCCAGTCCGGCGGCGGGTTGACGGGGGTGTCCCCGGTCCCCGCACCGGACAGACCCCCGGAGCCCGAGCTGACCTCTTCGAGGCCATCCTCGTAGTCTTCGAGCGCGTCGTCCTCTCCCATCGCCCGGCAGATGGACTGCGTGAAGGCCTGGATCTCGCCGGTGCCCGCGTCGCGGTCGACGAAGCGGACGTAGTAATTGAAGATGTAGTCGACCGACTCGGCCAGGTCGACGTCCACCGGGATCACCATCGGCCCGGCGGTCAGGGGCAGGGTGTAGTAGCGGTGCACGTCCCCGTCGAGGGAGAACGCGTCGGGCAGGAACTTGCGCATGCGCCAGATCCGCACCTCGACCTCGTTCATCCCGGCGGCGAAGGCGGGGCTGCCGTCGATCACGAGGTGGATCTCGACCTCTTCGGTCGTCAGGGGGTCGTCGACCGTGTTGGTCGCCAGGTGGACCGGTCCCAGGTAGGGGGCCGACGAGCTCTGACCCTTCCACAGAAACGCGTTGCCCTCGGCCTCGACCGGATAGACGAAGTCGAGGTCCCCGTCGTCATCGACGTCCGCCGTCCCGAGCCAGGCCGTGGCCGGGCAGGTCGCGGAAACGCCGGTTTCGATCGTGGCGGTGTAGTTGCCCGGATCGAAGGAACTGCCGGCCGTGCCGGAGTTGTCGAACTGGTAGACCTGGCCGCAGTCGCTCGTCGTGACCAAGAGGTCCTCCAACCCGTCCCCATCCGCGTCGATCGACCGGATCGAGAGGACGTCTCCGGTCACCGCGAAGGGCGCGGCGGGGGTCTCCCCCACCCCGCCGTGGTCGTAGATCAGGAGGTAATCGAGGCCCGCGTTGCGATAGACCACGGCGATGCGCTCCGCGGCGTACCCGGCCTGGGTGAACTTCGTCATCGCGACCGCGGTCCCGGTGAAGCTCACCAGGGGCGTGCGCTGGAGACTCGCGTCGAGGCGCGCCAGGGCCCCATCCTCCAAGCACACCAGGTCGTCCAGCACCGGATGTCCCCCGAGGTCCGCGACGAGGAAATCGACGACCGGCCCGGCGGAGGCGGGATAGGGCACCTCGAAACCGTCCTGGATGCTCCAGGCCGACCCGTCGAAGGTCGGGTCGAGGGTCGCCTGCCAGTGGAAGCCGCTGCCGTCGCTGTAGAGCAACACCGCATCCGGCTGGCCGTCGTTGTTGAGGTCCGAGCGCCGCACGCGCCGAGCGTTCATCAGACCGTTCGGGGGCCCCTGCCCGCCCCGGTCCATGTGCAGGAGCACGCTCTTGGATTCCTCGTCAGCCGCGTCGACCCAGACCATGTGGGCCCCCAGGGGGCCGGTCGACACGATCGCGTCGAAGCCATCGGGCGAAGCCGCCGGGACCACGTCCAGGTCATAGGCCGGGACCTCCAGGTCGAACAGGCCGCCGTAGTCGCCGATCCCGTACAGCAGGTGGACGGTGCTGCCGTTCGAGCCGGATGCGATCAGGGCCCCGTCGACGTGGTGATCGACGGTGATCTGGCCGGTCTCGACGCGGCGAAAGCCCGACAGGGGCCGGATGTTGGCGACCTCGCTGGTCTCCAGGATGAAGTCTGTGGAAGCCTGGGCGGCGGCGGGACCACCGCACAGGAGCCCGCACGCGAGGGCTCCGAAGGAAAGGGACAGGGGGAGGCGGATGCGAAGCATGGAGAGACTGCGGAAAGGGAGGATGGACACGGCCCCCCCTCGAGCGAACCGCTCCGGGGGGACGCTTCCCTGGGGATTCAGGGAGCGCTGCATCCTTGGTGACCGGCCTGGGCCCGGTTCTAAAACCTCCGAAAAACCCGGGACCGACCCTGCCGGCCCCCGGACCGCATCCCCCGGTTACTTGCCCGGATCCCCACCTTCCCCGGGGGTGGCCGCACCCGATCCGTCGGGGGTCGGGACCTCGGCGACGACCGGTGCCGGGCGGCCATCCTCGGCTTCGCAGACGATGCGGAACCCCGCGAAGGGGCCGTCGGCCAACCACCAGATGCTCTTCGGGAGCTGGGGATCGGACACGTTCCAGCGCGGCGTCGGGATGGCCCGGTAGAAGCTGTTGGCCTTGCTGCTGCGGTCCTGGAACGACCCGCCGCGCAACACGTAGTCCCCGCCGACGGTCGTGCACCACTCGGACGCGTTGCCGTAGATGTCGAACAGACCCAGGGGGTTGGCCGGCAGCGTGCCGACCGCGTGGGTCTTCAGGTTCGAGTTCAGACGGAACCAACCCTGCTGCTTGAACTCGTCCTGTTCATCGCCGAACCACCAACGCCCCTGGGAGCGCGGGGTGCCGGCGCGGGCCGCGTGCTCCCACTCGTCCTCGGTCGGCAGGCGAAAGCGCTTGCCGGTCTTGACCTGGAGCCACTGGCACAGGGACTCGGCTCCGTTGTGGGAGATCGAGATCGCCGGCCAGCCGTTGTGCCCGTAGCCCCGGTCCGTCGCGATGTACGGATGGGTCGGCCGCGTGATGCCGTCGGGGTCGTCCTCCTTGCGGCGGTCCGCCTCGGGGAGGTCGAAGCGGAAGACCAGGACGTCGTAGAGGTCCCAGGTCACTTCCGTGGAGAGCATGTAAAAGGGCGCGATCTCGACCTCGACCAGCTCCTGGGTGGCCTCTCCGCCTTCCTCTGCCGGGGGAACTTCGCGCTCGACGTCCACGACCCCCCCCGGAATGGGGATCATCGTGAAGGATACGGTGGTCCCGGGTATCGTCTCGGTGAAGGGCTCCATGCCCTCCGGGAGGGTTCCCAAGCGTTGCTGCGCGACCGCAGCCGGAGCGACCAGGGGGAGTAGGGCCCCGGCCCAGACGACAATCGACGAGACGGAACGAGACACGATGCGCATGAAACGGTGCCCCCGGTCGGAAGGCGGAGTAAGTAGCGGCGGGGCGACGGCCCGGATCGCGATCCTGATCGCAACCTGGACCCTCGGGTCGGGAACCCTCGCGAGCGTGGCCCACGGGGAGCCGACCGCCGGACAGGCGGAGGCCCGACCGGAGGAGCCCGGGCCGGGTACGGTCGAAGACGGTCCTTCGCGCTTCGAGTATAGACGCCTGGTCATGGGGTCGCAGGCGCGGCTCCTGTTCTATGCCCCGGACGAGGACGTCGCCCGCAGCGCCGCGACCGCGGCCTTCGCCGAGATGGACCGCCTCGACGCGCTGCTGTCGGATTGGAACGCGGACAGCGCACTGTCACGGCTCTCGGCGCAGTCCGGCGGACCCGCCCAGGAGGCCGCCCCGGCCCTGTTGGAGGTCCTCGACCTGGCCCTGGACGTGGGACGCCGCACCGCCGGCGCGTTCGACCCGACCCTGGGGCCCCTGACGAAGCTCTGGCGGGACTGCCGCGAGCGGGGGTCCCTGCCGGAGGCGGAGGAGCTGCGCAGCGCACGGGCCCGCACCGGGATGGAAGGCCTGCACCTCGATCACGAGGCTGGCACTGTCCAGTTGAGCACCGCGGACATGGGCCTCGACCTGGGAGGCATCGCGAAGGGCTACGCCTGCGACCGCGCGCTGCTGGCCCTGCGCCGGGCCGGGGTCACCCGCGCCTTGGTCGAGGCCGGCGGGGACTTCGCCGCCGGCGATCCGCCCCCCGGAACGGACGGTTGGGTCCTCGCCTCGGCCTGCGGTCCGAACGCCGAGGACTGGGCACGCCTGGTGGTCGCCAACCAGGGGGTCGCGACCTCCGGAGACACCTACCAGGCCCTGGAGATCGGCGGGCAGCGCTACAGCCACATCCTCGATCCGCGCACCGGCCTCGGGGCCCTCGAGAGCGAGTGTGTGACGGTCGTCGCCCCGAGCGGCGCCCTGGCGGATGCCCTGGCGAGCGCGGCCAGCCTGGGGCGGACCCCGGCCCTGGCGGAGGCGCTGACCCACTTCGCGGCCCGGATCGCGGGCCCGGAGGCGACGGCCCAGGAGACCCCCCGGCCGACGCGGCCGGGGCAGACCGGCCCCGCCCCCGAGCAGGCCGAGCTCGGCGCCTGGGTGCCGCTGTTCGACGGCGCCACCCTGACCGGCTGGACGACGAGCGGCGGGCGCTACGACGGCCAGGCGGTGTGGAGCGTCGAGGACGCCTGCCTGGTGGGCCGGACCGGGCCCGGGGACGCCGGCGGTCTGATCTACACCGAGCGCCTGTACAGCTCCTTCGAGCTGGCCATGGACGTCTGGATCGATCACCCCTTCGACAGCGGGGTGTTCACGAACATGTTGCCCCGCGAGAGCGGGCTGAAGGGGCTCCAACTCACCCTGGACTACCGACCCGGCGGCGAGGTCGGCGGGATCTATGCCGACGGCTGGCTCCAACACCAGCCCGAGGGCTTCGACAAGTGGAAGCGGGGCGAGTGGAACCGGGTGGTCGTGCGGCAGACCGGGTTCGACAAGCGCCTGCGCTTCTGGCTGAACGACGAGCTGGTGACGGACTTCACCCTGCCGGCGGATGCCACCGGCTACGCCCCCCACGGACGCATCGGCCTGCAGGTGCACGGGGGTGGCAGCGAAGGGGAGGGCAACACGGTCAAGTTCCGCGGTCTGCGCCTGCGCGAGCTGCCGCTGTTCGACGACCTGCCCGGGTCCCGTCGCGAGGGAACCGCGGGCGTGCTCGAGTTGGCCCCCGAAGCCCGCGAGGCCGGGTGGCGCGACCTGCTCGCGGGCGACTCCCTGGCGGCCTTCGACACCGGCGGCAAGGACGTGCACAGCCTGGAAGAGGGCGTGCTGTCCATGCCCGCCAACGCCGACGGTGGCGTGCTGTCCACCAAGGCGGACTTCACCGACTTCCGCATGTCTCTGGACTTCGTCGTGCCCCACATGGGCAACTCCGGGGTCTACCTGCGTTCCGCGCGGGACGGCACGAACCCCTCCTTCTCCGGCGCGGAGATCCAGATCCTCGACGACGGGAACTGGGAGACGGTCACCGGGACCAAGCTGAAGCCCTGGCAGTTCAGCGGGAGCCTGTACGGCAGCGTCCCCGCCGGGGAGCACGGGCGTCTGAAGCCCCTCGGGCGCTGGAACCGGTTCGAGATCCTGGTCCGCGGAGATCGCTGTGCGGTCGCCCTGAACGGGTTCGTGCTGTACGACGTCCGCACCGGCGGGCTGACCCCCGAACAGGGGCCGCCCTTCGCCGAACGTGCGTCCTCCGGTTTCGTCGGCGTGCAGATGCACGGCCCCGCCCAGGCCCGCGCGGACGAACGCCTCGCCTTCCGCAACTGGTTCCTCCAGGAGATCGACTGAGGCCATGAAACGGCAACTCCCCGCGACGAGGAACACGGACGGACGCCCGGCCCGGCGCGCGATGGGACGGCGCCTGGGGGTACCGGTCGTGCTGCTGGGGGTATTGGCCCTCGGCTGGGCGAACGCCGCCGAGCGCACGGGTCAGGAGTCGGACGCGGGCGCAGCGCGTTGGTGGCGTGGGAACACGCACACCCACACCCTCTGGAGCGACGGGGATGCGCCCCCGGACTTCGTGGCCAAGCGCTACCGGGACGCCGGCTACCACTTCCTGGTGCTCAGCGATCACAACGTCCTGTCCCGCGGGGAGCGTTGGGTGCCGGTGAGGGCGGACGGACCCCTGACGCCCGAGCGGTTGGACACGCTCCGCTCCGAGCTCGGCGAAGACGTCGTCGTCACGCGCCGGCCCGAGACGGCCCTCGAACACGCCGAAGAGCTCCTGCTCCCGACCCTGGAGCAGACCCGCCAGCAGTTCGAAACGGCAGAGCGCTTCTTGATGATCGAGGGCGAGGAGATCACCGACTCCTTCGAGGGTCGCCCGGTCCACGTCAACGGCCTGAACCTGGACGCGCTGATCCCTCCGCCCGGGGGCGATTCGTTCCTCGAAACGGTGCAACGCAGCCTCGACGCCGTCCGCGCGGTCGGCGTGGAGAGCGGGCGTCCGACCCTCGCGCACCTGAACCACCCCAACTTCGGTTGGGCCGTGCGCGCGACCTCGGACCTGGTCGGGCTCCAGGGTGAGCTCGCGATGGAGGTCTACAACGGGCACCCGGGGACCCGGGATGCCGGTGACGAGGAGCACCCCTCGGCCGAGGACCTGTGGGACCAGGTCAACATCGGACGGGGACTGATGGGGCTGCCGCTGATCTGGGGCGTCGCCTCGGACGACACGCACCACCACTTCGAGCTCGCCCCCCAGCGCTCGAACATGTTGCGGGGTTGGGTGATGGTCCGGGCCGAGCGGCTCGGCGCGGACGAGATCGTCACGGCCATGGCCGCCGGGGACTTCTACGCCAGCTCCGGGGTCGAGCTGACGGACGTCCGCGTCGTAGACGGGTCCCTGGTGGTCGACATCGCGGCCCAGGAGGGCGTGACGTACGAAACGCGCTTCATCGGCGGCATCCGCGCGGCGGACGACACCTGGAACCCCGGGGTCCTCGGGACCACCGAGGCCGATCCGGCCGTCTATCGGTTCAGCGGCGAGGAGCTCTTCGTCCGCGCGACCGTGACCTCCTCGCGCCTGCACCCCCAACCCCAGGACGAGCCCCCGGGAGCGAACGAACGCGAGCGGGCCTGGACCCAGCCGGTCCGTCCGACGCGCTAGGAACAGCGCGGGCGGCTGGAACAGCACCGGCCCCTTCCCCCCGCCGGGCGCGGGGGTGGGCGGGTTCGGGTGGAGCGGACAGGGCAGCAGGGCTCCACCAGCCCCTTTCTACGGTGCGGTGGCCTTTCTACGATGTCGCCGAATGGGACGACCACTTCACGACGCGCCCGGCGGCGCCCTCGGAAGCGGGAGCTCGACCGGGGTGCAGAGCCCGGCCTCCGGCACCCCGCTCCCGGACCCTCCCCAGGGGATCGATCTGGGCCTCAGTTGCCGCACGGTCTCGCCTCCGTCGCTCCACCTGCACGGGATCCAGGGCATCCCGCTCTTGACGGTCGAGCACGGTCATCGGGCGGCCCTCGAACGGGACGGCATCGCGGGGACCCTGCGGGCCGTGCTCCCGTTCCCGTCCCTGGTGGCGCCGGCGGACACCGATGTGTGGACCCTGCGGACCCCGGCGACGCGACCGGCGCGCGGCGGGTTGCGCCAACTCGAGCGGGGTCCGGTCCAGGCACTGCGCGCCGGCGACGTGGTCGCCGGTGGCGCGCTGTTCGATGCGGATCCCCTCGGTCCGGCGGTCGGCTCGGTCTACCGTGCGCTCCTCGACCTGTTGGCGGAAGAGGAGGTGCACCTGTTGCGGGTGTGGAACGCCGTGCCGCGTATCAACCAGACCCTCCGCGACAAGGGGCGGGCCCTCGACCGCTACATGGTGTTCTGCCGGGCGCGCTCCCTCGCCCTCGAAGAGGGGCTCGGGCGGGAGTTCCCGACTCACCTGTCGGCCGCCAGCGCGGTCGGGGCCAAGGGACCGCGGGGCCTGGTCCTGTTCCTCGCCGCCCGCACCCCCGGCCAGCGCATCTCCAACCCGCGCCAGGAAGAAGCCTGGCGCTACCCCGAGCGCTACGGCCCGCGCTCGCCGTCGTTCGCCCGGGCTACGCGCCTCGCGCCCGAGCTGGGGGGCGGCCTCTTGGTCAGCGGTACCGCCAGCATCGTCGGCAGCGAAAGCCGCCACTCCGGGGACCCGGGCCGCCAGCTCGAGGAGACCCTGGCCAACCTGTCGGCCCTGCTCCGGCAGGCGCGGTCGGGGAACGAAGCGGCACCCCTGATGGACCTGCGCGCGGTGCGGGTCTACGTGAAGGACCCCTCACACCTGGCGGGGTTCCGGGAGCGCCTGCTCCCGGCCCTGGCCCCCGATGTCCAGGTTCACTGGGTCGAGGCCGCGATCTGCCGTCCCGAGCTGTTCGTCGAGATCGAGGGATTGGCGAGGTAACATAGAGCCGGTGAGCGTGGCGGGGCGGAACAGGAACTGGCAGACGGCGGAAGAGCTGGACTCCAAGTGCATCGAGTCCTCGGACGGGCGCTCCGGTCCCCTGGACGTGGTCGTCCTGGGGGGCGCCTTCTCCGGCGCCTCCACCGCGCTCCTCCTGAAGCGCTGGTTGCCCTGGGCGCGCATCCTGATCGTCGAATCGTCCCCACGCTTCGACAAGAAGGTCGGCGAGGCCACGGTCGAGCTGTCGGCCCTGTTCCTGTTGCGCGCCCTCGACTGCTGGGACCTCCTGTCCCGCGAGCACCTGCCCAAGCACGGGCTGCGCTTCTGGACGACCGACGGGCCGCGTCGCACCCTGGCCGAGATGAGCGAGTTGGGTCCGATGACCCAACCGGACGTCCCGAGCTTCCAACTCAACCGTGCCGAGCTGGACGAAGCGCTCCTCGCGCGCGCGGTCGCCGCGGGCTGCGAGCTGCTGCGTCCCGCCCGGGTGGTCGACGTCGTCCCCGCCGAACGGCTCGGACAGGAGACCAAGGTCGGCCTCGAGGTCGCGGGCGCCGAGCGCATGGTGCGCACGCGCTGGGTCGTCGACGCCACCGGACGACACGGGTTCCTGTCCAAGCGACTCGGCCTGCGCCAGAAGCTGGCCGCCCACCCGACGACCGCGTACTGGGGTCGCTGGTGCGACGTCAAGGACCTGGACGGGCTGGACCTGGTGGACCCTCAGGGGACCGACCCGACGCGCCTCCCGCCGGTGGCCTGCGCGCGTCGCCTCGGGACGAACCACTTCCTCGGCCGCGGTTGGTGGACCTGGGTCATCCCGCTGTCCGACGGCTCCACCAGCATCGGGTTGGTCCACGACGAGCGCCTGTTCGAGCTGCCCGGCGCCGGATCCCTGCGCCCGCGCTACGAGGAGTTCCTGCGCAGCGCCGCGGGCCTGCGCGAGCTGCTCGACGGGGCCGCCTTCGACGCCGACGACTTCCGCACCTACCGTCACCTCCCGTACCGTGCGACGCGCTACATGGGACCGGGTTGGGCTCTGGTCGGAGACGCGGCCTCCTTCCTCGACCCCTTCTACAGCCCGGGGCTCGACCACTGCTCCTTCTCGGTGTACGCCACCGCGCGGCTCATCCAGGAGGCCCTCTCCCACGGCCTGAGCGGCCCCGCGTTGGAGACGGCCATCGACCGACACAACGCCGCGTTCCAGCGCTCGTTCGAGCGCCTGTTCGACGGGTTGTACCGCGACAAGTACGAGATCTTCGGCGACGCGGAGCTGCTGTCCGCCGCCTACCTCCTGGACACCGGCCTGTACTACCTGGGGGTCGTGCAGCCGGCCTACCGCGACATCGAAGAGCTGCGCTGGCCCGTGCTGGGCCGGGACGTCTGGCAGGCGGCCCTCGCCCACCGCACGCTGCGCTTCTTCCACCGCCGGCTGGTGCACCACGCGCGCCTGCGCCAAGAGCGAGGCCTCTACGGACGGCGCTCCACCGGCTGGCGCAACCTCGAGTTCGGCTTCGGCCTCGGCAGCGCCGGGTTCTGGCCGGTCGCCCGGGGTGTGCGGCGCTGGCTCGGGATCGAGGCCTCGGGCCTGCTCGCGCGCCTGCGACGCCCCGGCGGCGTGCACGTCGCCGCGGCCAGCGCGGCCGAGCCCCCCGCAGCGGCCCACGCCGATGGGAACCTCGACCCCGGGGTGGAGCATCCGCCCGCGGGCGAGACCCGCTCGGCCTGACCGCCGCACACGGCCGCCGGGCGCCGATGAGCTACACGATCCTCGACTCCCAGCGGGAGGGTGACGCGGTCCGCGTCGACCTGCTCGTCCCCCCCGACTGCCCCTACTTCCGGGGGCACTTCCCGCGGGCGCCGGTGCTCCCGGCGGTGGCCCTGCTCGAGCTGGTCGTCCGGATCGGGCGCGCGGAGCTCGGGATCGCCTCCGGCCCCCGGGCGCTCCGCGGCCTGCGGCTGCGGGAGGCGGTGCAACCGAACAGCCGGCTGACCCTGCACTTGACGGGGCAACCCCCCGGGGACGGGGGTCCCGACGCCCCGGAGTCCCTGTCCTTCCGGGCGGAGATCGGCGCGCGCCGCGCCGCCCAGGGGCGCTTCCTGTTCGACGCGCCGTCGGCCGCCGAGGTCCGCGCGCAGGTGCCCCTGCCCCGACTCGCGGCCGCCCCGGGGGAGACCGAAGACCCCCCGCCGGCCCTGCCCCACGGGGACGCGGCCCGGATGATCGGCGGCGTCCTGGCACGCACCGAGGACATGGTGCTGTGCCGCGCACGGGTGCCCGCCGACAGCCCCTTCCGCTCCGCCCACGCCTGGCCCTATCCGACCGACACGGATCGACCCCCCGCGTCCGAAGACCGGCGCGGTCGGCTCCCGGCGCTGCTCGCGATCGAGCTCGCCGCCCAGGCGAGCGCAGCCCACGGGGAAGACGAGGCCGGCGGTGGTGGTGCGGCCGCACGGGCCGGCCGGGGATTCGTGGTCGGCGTGCGCGAGGCCTGGTTCGCGGCGGACGACCTGCCCGCGGAGGCAGAGCTGTTCGTCACCGCCCAACGCACCTCGGTCGCCCCGCCCCTGCGCAACTACGTGGCCTGCGTGCGCTCCGCGGACGGCACGCCCCTCGGGGCGGCCCAGGTCGGGACCTGGGTCCCCGGGGACTCCTGAGGGTCGCGGTGCGGTGACGCCACCGCCTCGTCCTCGCCGTCTTTTCACGTTCTGAACGAACGGTCATGGCGGTCGCGTCCCACGGCGCGTACGTCCCGCTGCCCTACGGGGTGGATCAGGATCCGCAACCGTCCGACCCGGCCTGACACCGGGTGCCCGACCTCCCTCCCCCCTCTCTCGAGGTCGCGGACGGTCTCCCCTCCTGGGGGCCTCGATCCGTCGATTCCGACGCGCGCGACCCACGACGTCGCGCGCAGCGTGACCCGGACTCTTCCCCAGCTCGTCGCCCCCTCTGCGTTCGACACCCTGACCCGCGGCGAGCACCCCCTGGGGCAGAGGCGCCCCCGTGTGCGGATCCTGTTCCGAGCATTGCCCCCGGGAGACCCACCGGGTCATCCTGGGGGCATGCTCTCCTTCTTCACGATCCTCGTCGCCTGCACGCCCTTCGCCCTCCAATCGAGCGAGGTACAACCGGCCGGAGCGGACGCCCAGGCCACCGCCACCGAGCCCCCGCCGACCGATCCCGAAGTGCGCGCGGAGACCCTCTCCGCCCACGTGCACTACCTCGCCTCCGATGCGATGAACGGGCGGATGACCGGGACCGCCGAGACGCGCCAGGCGGCGGAGTACATCGCGCGCAGCCTCACCGCCGCGGGGGTCGAACCGGCCGGCGACGACGGGACCTTCTTCCAGCGGGTGCCCCTGGTGGAGTTCACGTTCGAGGCCAACCCGACCCTGACCGTCGAGGACGGTTCGGGGGAGACCTGGACCGCCCAACAGGGCACGGACTTCCGCTATCGCGTGCGGGGGCTGCCGGACGGTGCACGGCGCCTGTCGGTGCGCTCCACCGCGGAGCCGCCCACGCCGGAGGAGGCCCGGGACGTGGCCCTGTACGTTCCCGGCCGGCGCAGCGAGGCCAGCGGCTGGCTGGAGTCGAACGGCTTCGGGCAGGGGGAGGGCCTCGGGCTGTACTTGATGGAGGGCTCCGAGCGCGAGGGACGGGCCCGCGCCATGCGGGACGGCGGCCTCACCCCGGTCACCGACGCGGAGGATCCGGCCGACCTCCTGATCCTGAACGCGCGCCTGCTCGCAGCCGTCTCCGCCGGAGAGGTCGCGGCCTTGACCCTGCACGCCACGGCCACGGTCGAGGACCGCTCCTGCCAGAACGTGATCGGGATCCTGCGCGGCACCGGCACGGCGGAGCGGCCGGAACTGGCCGACGAAGCCGTCGTGATCAGCGCCCACTACGACCACCTCGGGCACCGCGAGGACCGCGCCCCCGCACCGGGGGGACCCGCCGGACAGGACACGGTCTTCAACGGCGCGGACGACGACGCCTCCGGGGTCGCGGCGGTCCTCGAACTGGCCGAGGCCCTGGCGGTCGAGGGCCCGCCGCTGCGTCCGGTGATCTTCCTGCTCGTCACCGGCGAAGAGCGGGGTCTCTTGGGAACCGAGGTCTATCTCGACCAGCCCCCGGTGCCCCTCGAGAAGACCCTCTACAACCTGAACATCGAGATGATCGGGCGTCCCGACCCGCTGATGCCGGGGCCCGGGGCCCTGTGGCTGACCGGTTGGAACGAGACGACCCTGGGCCCCTCCCTCGCCGGCGAGGGACAGCCGGTCCACGAGGACCCGCGCCCGGAGCAGAACTTCTATCAGCGCTCCGACAACATCGCCTTCGTCCGGCGCGGGATCATGGGCCAGACCCTGTCGAGCTTCGGGATGCATCCCGATTACCACCGGGCCACCGACGAGCCGGGGACCCTGGACTACGCCCACATGGAGACGGCGACCCGCAACGTGCTCCGGGTCGCCCGCGCCCTGGTCCGCGAGGGGCTCGCGGTGGACTGGGGAGAGAAGGCCAAGCGCTGACCGCTCAACCGCCGAACTTGAACCACTGCTCGGGGGCCGCGCGGATCGCCGCTTCGAGGGCCCCGGCGAAGGCGTCGACGACGGCCTGGCTGTCGGCCGCGCGGTCCGCGGTGCGCGGGCAGTACAGGGGCGTCTCGAAGCGGACCGCGTAGCGGCGGCGGCCCTCGCGCAGGGCGAACACCGGCAACAGGGCGCAGCCGGTCGTCCGCGCGAGGGCAGCCGGACCGTCGGGGACGGGAAACGGACCGCCGAACAGCCGGGTCTGCAACGCACGTCCGCCGGCCCGCGGCCGGTCCCCCTGCAGGGCGACCACGCACCCGCTGCGCACGGCGTTCAACAGGCGGATCCCCAGGGTCGGGTCGTCGGCGAAGTGGGTCACGTAAGTCGTGCCCTGGTCCCGCGCGAGCAGGCGCTCCAGAAAGGCCTGGGAGCCCGCATCCAGCTCGCGCTCGCGCACCAGGTGCACCTCGCGCCCCCCGCGGTCCGCCGGGATGCGTGAGGCCGCCTCCCACATGCCGACGTGGGCGGTCAGGAGCACGAAGCCGGCCCCTCCCCGGGCAGCGGCCTCCCAATGCTCCAGGCCTTCGAAGCGCACGTCGAAGGGCTCGCGACCCTCGAAGCGCTCCCAACGTTCGGTCAGGCACCAGGCGAAGGTGTCGAGGTTGCGCAGAACGCGCTGGCGCGTCCGGGACCGGCTCGCCGCGCCGAGGGCCAGGGTCTGGTTGCGGGCCAGGCTCCGCCGGACGCTGGGCAGGGTCACGTAGGCCACCCGAACGCCGATCCACTGGCAGGGGGCCAACAGCCAATCCGGCGTGCGCGTGGCCAACCAATAGTGAAAGCGCAGCCACAGGGAGCTCGAGAAGTGCAGCGGCCCCAGCACGCGCTTGAAGATCCCCACCCGCGGCGCGTGCGCGTTGGTGGTGGGCTTCATCCCCCGCGCTCCATCCGCGCCTGGACGACGGCCCGGGCGATGCGGATGGAGTCGACCACCGGCCGGTAGTGGCTGGTCGTGCGGCCGTCCGCGAACCCCAGGCGGATCGGGGTCGCCGCGACGCGCAGGCCCCGGCGCACGGCGCGCACGACGACCGCACTCTCGGCCTCGAAGCCCGACTCGCGCAGGCCGACGCCCTCCATCACGCGACGGTCATAGAGGCGAAAACCGGTCTGCACGTCGGACAGGGACTGTCCGGCCGCGAAGGAGATCAGGCGCGACGACACGCGGTTGCTGATCCGCCGCACCTGTCCCATCTCTCCGAACAGCTCGTGCCGCACACCGAGGACGAGGTCGGCGCCCTGTTGCCAAACGTCCACCAGCTGCGGGGCTTCCTCGGGCAGGTGCTGTCCATCCGCATCCAGGGTGATCACGGCCTCGACGCCCTGGCCCAAGAGGTGCGAGAAGGCCGTCTGCAGCGCGGCCCCCTTGCCGAGGTTCGCGCGGTGCGACACGACGGTCGTGGCCCCCGCGGCCCGGGCGACGTCGGCGGTCCCGTCCCGGGAGCCGTCGTCGACGACCATCACGAGCGGCGCCTGTTCGAGGGCGCGGCGTACGACGTCGCCGACCGCATAGGCCGCATCAAAGGCGGGGATGGCCACCGCCACTCGGGATGCGGCGCGGCTCATGCCGGCGACTCCGGGGGTGCATCCAGGACCAGCCAGCAGGCGGATCCGCCGGCGGAGAGGCTCGACACCAGCACCCGGCGCGCCGGTGCCAAGGTCCGCCCGTCGTGGGGTCGCACGCCGCAGTCGGGGTCGGGACGCTCGAAGCCCGGGGTCGCCCACCGGCCGCGCTCGCCCACGGCCAACACCGCGGCCCCGAGCAGGCCGGCTCCGTACTCGCCGGTCACCGCCTTCGGCGCGAGGACCGCGGGCAACCCCTCGCCGAAGGCCGCGCGCAGGACGCGGGCCTCCAGGAGGTCCCCCTTCACCGCTCCGCTCGCGCCGCTGACGATGCGGTCGATCGACTCCAACTCGATCCCCTGGCGCGCGAGACCGTGCCGCAGGGACCGGGCCAGGGCCGCGTGTCCCCGGCCCCAACCCTGGGCCGTGGCGGTGGGGTCCGAGGCGCGCACGCAACCGGCCAACAGCGCCCGGCTGCGACCCCCGCGGGCCCGGACCGCATCCGCCGGCTCCAACACGACGACCGCGGATCCCTCGGAGGCCAGGAAGCCGTCGCGGTCGCGATCGAAGGGGCGTCCCTGCTCGGCCGCGAACGGTCGGCGGGCCAGGGCCCGGAAGCGGTCGAGGGCCGCGTGGGCCATCGGCGCCAGCTCCTCGACACCGCCACACAGCGCGAGGGGAGCGGCGCCGGTGGTCACGTAGGCCCGGGCCTGGGCGACGGCCAACAGGGTGCCCGCCTCGCGCTGGGTGATGGTCGCGTTGGGTCCCACCAACCCGCTGTCGAGGGCGACTTGCCCGGCGTGCACGTTGGCGACGGACTCCATGAACAGGAACGGGGAGACCGCCTCCGGCCCCGAACCGCGGATCTGGTCCAGGATCCGCACGCTGAACTCCGTCGGCCCGAAGGCGGTGCCCAGGGCCACGGCGACCCCCTGGCCGGAGAGCTCTTCCCGGGGCAGACCGGCATCCGCACAGGCCAGGCGGCCGGCGGCCACGGCCATCCGCGAGGGCAGGCTCATGCGTCGCGAAGCGCGCGGGTCGATCCAACCCTTCAACCCCGCGGGGTCCACCAACCCCGCGCAACGGGCGGAGTCCGCGAGGTGGAATCCGCGCGAACGGTCCACGGCGGAGCGGCTCACCCGGCCCTCGACGAGGGCCTCCCCCAGAGCCTCGGCCCCCACGCCAAAGGGACCCACGACCCCGAGGCCGGAGATGGCGAGGGCCGCGCTCACCGCGGGGCCGACCCGTTCCGGGCGCGGGGCCCATCCGCGCGGGCGAACACGACCGCAGCGTTGGCGCCGCCGAAGGCCAGGTTCGTCGACACCGCGAAGCGTCGCTCCGGGAGGGTCCGCGGCGTCTCGCGGACCAGGTCCAGGCCCAGGGCGGCCTCGGCCGCGCCCTCTCCGGGGGTCGGGTGGAGGCGTCCCTCCTGGAGGCAGCGCACCGTGACGACCGCCTCGACCGCCCCCGCCGAGCCCAGGAGGTGCCCGATGGCCCCCTTGGTGGAGGTCACCGGCAGGCCGGCCAGGTCCGCTCCGAACACGCGCTGGAAGGCCTGGGCCTCGGCCGCGTCGTTGTGTGGGGTACCGGTTCCGTGCGCATTCAAGAAGGCGACCTCGCCGGTCCCGGCGTCGGCCAGCCGCAGCGCCCGCTCGACGGCCGCCGCGATCCCGCTGCCGGCGGGTTCCGGGGCGGTCATGTGGTGCGCATCGCAGGAGGACGCCACGGAGACGAGACGTGCCAGGGGCCGCGCCGTGCGCTCGCGCAGCTCCGCGGTGCGCTCCAACACCAGGACGCCGGCCCCTTCGCCCATGGACAACCCGTCGCGTTCGGACCGGAAGGGCTCGCAGGGCTTGCCGCTGACGGCGCGCAGGGAGTTGAAGCCCGCGTAGGTCAGGTGACACAACCCGTCGGAGCCCCCGACGACGGCGACGTCGATCTCGTCGCCCGCGAGGGACAACCAGGCCGCCTCGAGGGCCATGGTCGCCGCAGCACAGGCGGTCGCGAAGGTCACGTGCGGACCGCCGATCCCGAAGTGCCGCGCGACGGTGTCCCCGGGTCCGTCGTTCTGGTGCGTGGACAAGCGGCTGGGCGCGAGGCGTGCGCCGGGGGACTCGCACAGCTCGTCGAAGAAGTGCTCGCCCTCGTGCATCGCGCCGGTCGAAGAACCGAAGAACAACCCGACCCGGGGCCCGCAGGCCGCCAGCTCCGCGCGGGTCCAACCGGCCTGGGCGAGGGCCTCGTGGGCGGCGAACAGCGCGAAGCGATCCGTCCGTGCGAGGCGCGCGAGTTGGCGCGGGGTAAGTCGGTCGAAGGCTCCGGTCCCGTCCGACGCGGAGGGGGGCAACGCGGTGGACACCTGCCCGGCGATCCCGGTCCGGTGTCCCGCGGGGTCGAGGACCTCCAACGGGGTGATCGCGCGGCGATCCCCCATCACCCCCGTGAGCAACGCATCGACACCCCAACCGAAGGGCGTCACGGCCCCGAGTCCGGTGACCAGGGGCGCGGCTCGGGCGACGGCGGTCGGCGGGGGGAGGGTCACAGAGGAGCTGCCACCTCAGGGGGTCCGGGGATCATCTCCGCGGAACGACACCGGCGCTCAGGCGTTCGCACCCTGGGCGGTCTGGATCCGGCGGACGAAGGCCGCCAGGGTCGCGACCGTGGAGAAGGCGCTGCGGTCCATCTCGTCGTTGCCGATCTTGACGCCGAACTCCTGTTCGATGCCGAGGACCAGCTCCAGCGCGTCCACCGAGTCCAACCCGAGGCCCTCGCCGAACAGACTCTCCTCGTCCCCGATGTCCTCCGGGGTGAGACCCTCGAGCATCAGGCTCTCCACGATCACGCGCTTCATGCGCGCGCGGATTTCGGCGTCGTCGGTCATGGTGTTCGCAGCAGACGTGGTGTTCGCAGCAGACGGAGGGTCCTGGACCGAGGGGTCGCCCGGGACCGGGGGCATGTCCAGGGCCGGTCGTGGGGTCGGCGGACGCGGATTGTAGCGATCGAAGGGCCCCGATCCCCGCCCGGGCCGGGACTGAACGACCACGCGCTTGCGCACCCGGGGTGGGCAGCGGACGATGACCCGCGATGCCGGCCCGCCCGACCCCCCGAACCGACCCCCCCCATCCGCTCCGGGACCCCTTCCTGGTGCGGGCCCGGGCGCATCCCGGGGAGCCCTGGGCCCTGCGGCCGGGTTCCCGGTCGGCCGTCGCTGGCCGCACCCGGGGTGAGAGCGCGGCGCTCATCGAGCGCACCGAGCGGCACCTGGCGGACCTGGGTCTGGCGCCGGGGACCCTGATCGGTCTCCTGGCGGCGCCCGGTCCGGCCTTCGTCGAGGCCTTGGTCGCCGCCTGGGGCGCGGGCCTGTGCCCGGTGCTGCTGGATCCCACGACGACCCCCGCGGAGCGCACCGGCCTGGAGGAGCGCATCGGGATCGGCTGGCGGTGGGACGTCGAGCAGGGTTGGACCACGGACCTGGGCCTGCCGCGGCCGGGGGCGGCCGAATGGGCCCGGGTGGGGGCCGCGGGGGGGACGCGACCCCGGGCCGCCGTCCTCAAGCTGACTTCGGGATCGACCGGACCACCCCGCGGCATCGCGGTCTCGGCCTCCGCCCTGGCGGCGGACAGCACGCGGCTGATCGCGGCCCTGGAGCTGACGGACGCCGACCGTCTGCTGGCGACCGTGCCCCTCACGCACTCCTACGGGTTCAGCGTGTTGACCGCGCCCGCCCTGTTGTGTGGAGCGCGCCTGTGCTTCCCCGGCGAGCACGAGGTCCTCGACGCGGCCCGGCTGTTGGAGGCCACGTTCCTGCCGAGCGTGCCGTCCTGGTTTCGCGCCCTGCTGGCCCTGGGTCGCCCGGCGGAGATCCCCGCTTCACTGCGGCTGTTCCTGTCGGCCGGGGCGCCCCTCGCGGCCGAGACCGCCCGGGGCTTCCGCGAGCGAATGGGGCATCCGATCCGCGTGCTGTACGGGGCCAGCGAGTGCGGGGGGATCGCCTACGACGGCAGCGGGAGCGCGACGGAGCGGGGCAGCGTCGGCGCCCTCCTCCCGGGGGTCACGATCGAGTTGGGGGAGCCCGGCGAAGGGGGTGGTCGACCGGTCACCGTCCGCTCCGACGCGGTCGCGAACGGCTACGTCCCGGAGCAGGACGCCGACCGGGACGTGCTCGACGGAGTCCGCTACCGCAGCGGGGATCTCGCCCGGGTGGAAGGGGGTGAGCTCTTCCTCACGGGTCGCACCAGCGACTGGATCAACGTGCGCGGGAAGAAGGTGAATCCGCGCGAGGTCGAGGACGTGATCGGCGCCCTCGAAGGGGTCGACGAGGTGGCCGTGCACGGCAGCGACGGGGCGTCGCGGACGGGGGCCGGGTCCGGCGGGGAGCAGCTCGTCCGCGCCGTGGTCGCCTGCTCCGCGGGTCGCGTGACCGCGCGGGACGTGCACGACTGGTGCGCCGTGCGCCTCGCGCCACACAAGCGCCCCCGGGCCGTGGTCATCTTGAACGCCTTGCCGCGCACGGGACGCGGCAAGGTCGACCGTGCTAAGCTGAGCGCACTGGAGCCCACCGACGCGTCCCCGCGGGCTGCGACGAGCGAACGTCGCGGACCTCTGCGTTGACCCCCGACGCGGCCGTAGCCTCTCCCATGCAGCGCTTCCAGCGGCAGTCCCCCCCGCCCCGACCCCGGCCCCTCCGTGGCGCGGCGATCGCTTGCGCGGCGCTCCTGTGGAGCGCGTGCAGCCAGCTTCCGCCGACGGACACGCCGCCGACCTTCCTGTTGTCCTGGCTCGATGCGCACACGCCGCCGAACCCCCAGGAATACGAGCGCAAGCAGGGGCGCATCCGCATCGAGTCGGCCCAGCTCTCGGGCACGTTCACGGCCGCGCTGATCCGGCGCCGCGGACCGTCCCCCGCGGTCCGGCTCCAGCTCTATCCCGAGCTCGGCGGCCGGGTGTTGGACCTCGCGGCGACGCCGACCTCCTTCGCGGGCATCATCCCCCAGGCGGGGATCGAGCTCGCGTGGAACGCCGAGGAGGGCCGGCCGCCGCGCCACCTGTTCACGTTCCTCGCCGCGAGCCTGATCGAAGAGGGCACGCCCCTCGCCGCGGACCGCGCGATCGGAGCCGCCCCCGGCTCGCAGCACACCTGGCGGGTCGGACTCACACCCTCCTTCGAGCAGCTCGAGGTCATCGCGCGCTTCGACGCCCACGGGGCCCTGGAGCGCAAGGAGTACGAGCTGCGGGACGTGACCTGGGAGCAGTTCGCGCGCCGGCCGCGGCGTTTCGTCGGTGCGGACTTCCAGATGTTCGTCCTCGAGGAAACGGCGACCCCCACCGGTCCCCTGGCGGACTCCCTGTTCCAGCTCGAGCAGGGGACCGCCGCCGAGGGCCCGTGATCCGCCCGCTGCTGGGGGCTGTCGCCGCGGCCGTCACGGGCCGACCCCGGGCGGTCCTCTGCGCCCTCGGCCTGGTCACGGCCGCCGCCCTGTGGTTGTTGCCGGGCCTGCGGATCGATCCGGAGGTGACGGCGTTCCTGCCACGGGGCGACGCGCGCGTCGAGCTGTTGACCGACGACGCTGTGTCCGGTGCCGCCGGCCGCCGGCTCTGGATCGCGATCGAGGGCGAGGGGGCGGCCACGGCCATCCCGTCCCTGGCGGAGGCCCTCGCGGACCAAGCGGACATCGAGCGGGTCCTGGCCGAACGCGCGGCGCTGTTCGACACGGGCGCGGGTCCGCCCCGGCTCGCACAGCTCCCGGCGGAAGCCCTCGCGGCCCTCGAGACACGCCTGGAGCCCGCCGGCCGACGCGCCGCCGTCGCGGACATCCGCCGGACCCTGGCGGAAGATCCCCTCGGCGGACAGGAACGGGTGCTGTTGGATCCCCTGGGCCTGCGCTGGGTCTGGGAAACGGCGAGTGCGGCCTGGCCCTTCGAGCTGGATCCGAGCTCGCCGGCCCTCGTCCTGGCGGACGGCAGCCTCGGCATCCTGGCGGTCGAGGGGTACCGGCCCCCGTTCGACGTCGCGTACTCGACCCGGGTGATGGACGCGGTCGAGGGGGTCCTGCGGGACCAGGGCTTCGAGCCGGGCGCGGACGCGCACCTGATCGGGGGCTACGCCGCCGCCCGCGGGGACGCCACGCGGATCCGGGGCGACCTGACCCGTTCGCTGCTGTGGTCCCTGCCGTTGATCGTGCTGTTCCTGACCCTGTCGGCCCGCAGCTTCGTGTTGCCCCACCTGTACGTGATCCCCGTAGCGATCGCGATCCTGTGGGCCCTGGGGTTCGGCAGCGCGCTGTTCGGACCGCTGACGCCCCTGGCCCTGAGCAGCGCGGCGATCCTCACCGGCCTCGGCGTGGACTTCGCGATCCACCTGTCGGAGCGCTGGCGGGAAGAGCGCGCGGTTTCGGGCCCCCGGGAGGCCACCCGCAGGGCGACCCTGGGGACCGGCCGCGGGCTCGTGGCCGGCATGCTGACCAGCACCGCGGCCTTCCTGTCCTTCACCACCAGCTCCTTGCCCGGGTTGGTCAGCTTCGGTGGTCTCTTGACCCTCGGGCTCGCGAGCGCCTTGGTCGTGACGCTGCTGCTCGAGCCGCTCCTGCTCGAACGCTTCGCCCGGGACAGCGTCGAGCGCCGGACACGGCCGGCTCCGTTGGTCCGGCTCGCCCTGGACATCGCCCGGGGCCCGGCGGGTCGGGCGGTGGCCGGTTGCTTGATCGTCGCCGGCCTCCTGGGTTGGGCGGTCGTCGGCACCCGGGGGCTCGTGTTCAGTGCGGACCCCGCCTCCCTCAGGCCGGCGAGCTCGAGCCTCACCCGCGCGACGGCGGCCATCCGGGAGCGCCTGTCCTTCTCGCCGATCCCCGTCCGCGTGCTCGTGCCCGCCGACATCCAGGCCCCGGGTGGGGCCCTCGATCCGGTGCTCGAGCGGATCGCGGGCGGGGCAGCAGACCTTGAACGCGACGGGGAAGCGGCCCTTATCATCGGTCCCCACAGCGTCCTTCCGGACGCGGCGGAGCGGGGGCGCCTGACCCGGTTGCAGGGCCGCGCGGACACGCTCGTCGCGGACGTGGCCGAGGACCTGCGCGCCGCGGGCCTGCGACCCGAGCCCTTTCGCCCGGGCCTCGAGGCGCTCGCCGAACGCCTGCGGGCCCCGCTCCCGGACACGGCCCCCGGGTTCCTGGTGCAGGCCGGTGATGACCCCGGGGCGACCCCCTATTGGCGCGTCGACGTGTACGGACGCGGCGACCTGACCCTGGCCGAGCGGCGCGCCGCCCTGCGGGGGGCGATCCACGGGGCCTTCGGTTCCAGCGCCCTCGTCGCGGACCCCCACGGGATCGGGGACCTCGTCACGCCCCTCCTGCGGCGGGAGCTGCTCGGGGCGGTGCTGCGGGCCGCGGCGCTGGTCCTCCTGTTCGTGACCCTCGGCCTGGGGGGGATCCGGCCCGGTCTCCTGGCCACGGTCCCGGTCCTCCTGGGTTTCGGCCTGACCCTCGGTGTGCTGGCCCTCGCCGGACTGGCCCTGACCCCGGGGAACCTGATGGCCATCCCGTTGATCCTCGGCCTCGGGGTCGACGACGGCGTGCACCTGGTGCTGCGCCGCGGGGACGGCGCCGGGGCCCTCGCGCTGACCGGCAACGCGATCTGGCGCACCAGCGCGACGACGGCCCTGGGGTTCGGCTCCCTGGTCACCGCGGCGACCCCCGCCATCGCCTCCCTGGGCAGCATCACGTTGATCGGGGTCGTCGCCACCTTCCTGACCAGCCTGCTGATCCTGCCGGCCTTCTGGGCTGCCGGGGAACGTCCGGCTTCGGCGGGGAGCTCTCCGGAGCGGAAAGCTCGGATCCGCTGACGCGGAGCGGGGAGCGCACTCGTTCCCCCCTCCGAGGTCCCCCGCCCCGCGACCGGTCGGCGGCCGGGACTCGCGTTCCACGCCACGGCCCCAGATCACGGAAGGTATCCCCTTGGTCCAGCCCCTGCGAATTGCGTTCGTCCTCGCGCCCGTCCTCCTCCTCGGCGCTTCCTGTGCGGTCCTGGAGGATCCGGCCTCGATCCTGCGTCCCTCCGCCAGTGGAGTCGCCGCCCTCAACCCCGGGTCCGTCGAGGACGCGGTCGCGGCCGGCATCCAGACGGGCAAGGGCATCACCAAGACGATCGTCGAGGAGCACCTCGCCGTTCCTCCCGCGCCCCCCGGGCACGAGCCCCTCCAGATCGCGGTCGTCTACGAGCGCCCCGATGCGGATGCGGACCAGCTCGCGTTCGCGAACGCCCTGGGGGCCGCCCGACGCGCCCTCGGCCGGAGGGCGGGGGAACAGGGCTGGTTCTCGGAGATCCTGAACACGGACCGGATCGCCGGGGGCGGACTGCCGCCGATCGACGGCGACGCGGGGTTCGTGTTGATGGTCACCCTGGACTACTTCGACATCTGGCAAGGCGGTGAGACGATCCTCGCCGGGGGCTCCGGGGACACGCTCCGCGGCGACCTGCGCTCGACGAGCGACACCGTGGCCTGTCAGGCCTCGGTCACCTTCAGCGAACGGCAGGGATCCCGCTGGATCAGCGCGGGCACCGGGACGGGCCAGGGCACGTCCTTCGACGCGACGTCGACGTCGGCGATCGAACTGGCGAACCTGTTGAAGTACGACGACGAGCACGCCGGGCAGGGGCCGATGAACGCCCGCCTGCACGCGGTCCTCGACGAGGCCATCGGGAAGGCCCTGGCGCGGTTGGTGCTGAACGAGAAGGCCCAGGCGGCGATCCTCGGCGCCGGTCTGCGCCAACTCGAGGCCCGGGCGATCGAAGCGGCCACCCGGACGCTCCCGGCCGGCACCGCGACCAGCGCGGAAGCCGGGGGGTCGACCGATCCCGATGGACGCTGAGAATCCCCCCTGGAGCGGCGGCGGCTCCCGTGCTAAGACCCGGGGATGAAGCTCTCCACCGGGCTCTTGGCGTTGTTTTGCGGCTCGTTCGTCGGGACCCTCGGGGCGGCCGGATCCGCCCCGCCGGTCCAGGCCGATGCGCCGGCGCTCACGGAGGTGGACGCCGAGACCAAGGGGCGCGCCACCGCCGTGATCGAGGGCGTTCGGGAAGCCCTGAAGGAGGTGGCGGTGATGCGCGCCGCCTACGTTCAGACGCGCACCTCCCCGCTGTTGATCGAGCCCCTGGTCTCGAAGGGGACCCTGTACCAGCGGACGCGACCGGGCTGCTTGGTCTTCCAGGTGGCGGAGCCCCACCGGGCGGCGATCCGGGTCGACGCGGACTCCTATCAGGTCCTGCGCCCGGACGAGAAGACCGCCGAGCGTTTCCTGTTCGAAGGCGCCCACCCGGGCCGGGCGCTGCTCGACGCGTTCCGCCCGGATCCCGAGACCCTGTTCGCGACCTTCGCCCTGACCGCCTACGAAGAGGACGAAGGCTCAGCCCGGCTCACGCTGCGACCCCGGGACGCGAAGGCCCGCAAGCGCGTCGACAACGTCGTGCTGCGCGTCGACACGGAGACCTCCCGACCCGGCGGCGTGTCCTACCGGGACCCCGAGGGGTACGCGGTGGACGTCAGCCTCTCCGACGTCGCCCTGGACCCGAAGATCGACAAGCAGGAGCTGGAGTCGATCTTCAGCACCGCGGTCCCGAAGGGCGTGAAGCTGTTGGTGCACCGGGTCCCCCAGGACTGACCCGGGGGGGTCCCGGGGACCTCAGATCGTGTCGGGTACGTACCACAGGTTGCGGTACCGCACCGGGTTGCCGTGGTCCTGGAGCAGGAGCGGACCGACGCCGTCGGTGCCCTCGGGGAGGCCGGCGGTGGTGTTGCCGGGCACCTCGACGCGGTCGTGGATGCGGATCCCGTTCCACCACACGCTCATCTTGGCGGGCGCGCGCTTCTCGCCGTCCTCGAAGCGTGGGGCCTCCAACAGCACGTCGTAGGTCTGCCAGCGCTCCGGCGGACGGGCGGCGTTGCGGTCGGGGACCTTCACGCCGTAGATCGCGCCGGCGTCACCGAGCCCGGGGGTCAGGCCGTAGGAGTCCAGGACCTGCACCTCGTAGCTGCCCTGGAAGTACACGCCGCTGTTGCCGCGTGCCTGCCCGCGCGCATCCGGTTGCAGGGGGACCTGGAACTCGATGTGGTACCAGCCCCCGCCGAGGGCTCCGCGGGTCACCAGGTCCCCGGTCCCGGGGACCACCTCCAGGGCCAGTCCGCCGTTGCCGTCGTCCACGGTGCGCCAACGGGCGGGGTCCTCCCCACCGCGGTGCGTCCAGGCCGACAGGTCCCCGTCGGGCCCGAACAGCCGGCGCGCCCGGGCCGGCGGATGCGCCGGCAGGTCCGGCCCCGCGATGGCCCATTGCAGCCCCTCGAGCAGGTGCTCTTGAAACAGCGGGTTGGACCAGACGTCCTCGCGATGACCCAAGGCCGTGTAGAACAGGCGGCCCTCGCCCCAGTCGCGAGCCCAGGAGATCCCGTGCCGGCGATCCGGCCGTTGGCTCTTGGACAGGTCGGCGCCCTCGGGGTCGAGGGAGAGCACGACCCGCAGGGGCGGCTCGCCCTCCCAGCGCAGGAACTGGTAGATCTCGTCGACCAACCGGAAGCCGTCGCCGAGATGTCGCGTGGACGGGTGCGTCGGATCGTCCACGTGGATGCCGACCTCCTCGTGCCAGGGGTGGTTCGCGAACTCACCGCCGATGAACTCCAGGTAGGGCTCCCAGCCGTGGTAGGTGTCGGTCGCCGGGTGGATCCCGACGAAGGCGCCGCCGGCGGCGACCCAGTCGAGCAGCTCCTGGCGGCCTTCGCCGGGGATCGGCAGGTCCCCGGTGGTGTAGAAGATCACCGCGTCGAGCTCCGCCAGCTCCGCGGCGGAGATCCGCGCGCAGTCTTTCGTCGGCAGGATCTCGAAGCGCTCACCGGCGGCCTCGATCAGGGTCCGCTCCGCGAACGCGAGCTGGCCCTCCTCCGGACGCCGGACGACGGAGTGCTCGAAGCCGGCGGAGTGGGTCAGGAACAGGACCCGCGGGGGCCCCTCGGTGGTTTGGTCCTCGGCGGCCGGGAGCTCCTGCAAGGTGTAGTAGGCCTCCGGGTGGACGAGGGGTTCCCCTCCGTCCGCCGAGCGCACCCCCGCGGCCCGCAACTCGTGCACGTACCCCAGGCGCAGGCCCGGCACGCGCAGGCGGACCGTACGCGGGTCGATCTGTTCGACCCCCGCGACGGTCAAGTCCTGGGGATCGACCTCCGGGGAACCGTAGTCCGCGTGGTAGCGGTAGGTGTAGCTGGACAGGTCGTAGGAACCCGGGTCGCCGGCGCTGGCGGCGTCGACAGCGGCCGTGAACTCCAGCTCGAAGCCATCCGGCCGCGCGCGCATCTCGCGGATCTCGAAGGGGGTGTGACCGGTCCAGACGATGCGCTGCAGGCCCTGGGTCCGCCGCCCGATCGAGCCCCAGCCGCGGTCGGTCTGCCCGGCGTACAGGGAGCCGTCGGGTGCGAAGCGCACGCGGTTGACGCCGCTGTCGAGGCCTTCGAGGAACGGATAGCAGGCCCCCTGATAGTGCCCGTTCACCTGTTCGAGCGAGACGCGCATCACGCTGGCCCGGGTCTGGTCCCCGACGAAGAGCTGACCCTCGAAGGGGCCGAAGCGTCCCCCGGTGTCGTCCAGCTCGACGTCCGCGGCGGACTGACCCATCTTGCGGTACGGGAACCAGACGCTGGCCGGCAGGCGCTCCGGCGGAGCCCCTTGCCAGTCCTCGTTCCAGCGCAGGCTGGAGGGATGCCCCTGCCAGGAGTCCGGCTTGATCCAGGACAGGCGGTTGGTGCCCACGTAGTCCCCCTGGTTGTCCACGTAGAACATCGAGCCGTCGACCCAGGCCCCCAGTCCGTTGGGGGACCGCATGCCGGCACTGACCGGTACGACCTCGCGGTCCGGGGTGATCTTGAGGGCCCAGCCACGCCAGGGGACGACGGACTTCCCGAGGGCTCCGCAGAAGCCCACGTTCAGGGTGACCCAGGCGTTGCCCGCGGCGTCGAACTCCGGGCCGAAGGCGAACTCGTGGTAGTTGCCGCTGACGCCCCAGGCGTTCGAGAAGCACTCGTACAGGTCGGCCGCGCCGTCTCCGTCCTCGTCCACCAGGCGCGTCAGCTCGGAGCGCTGGACCGTGTAGGCCGCGACCGTGCCGTCCTCTTCCACCCGGACGGAGAGCCCGAGGGGTTCGTGGAGCCCGCTGGCGAAGCGCTCGAAGCGCATCCCGCGCGGCGGCTCCGCGGTGGTGTTCTCGATGCGCCAGATCTCGCCGCGGCGGGTCGCCACCAGCGGGCTGCCGTCCGGCAGGAAGTCCAACCCCCCCACCTCGAGGAGGACGTCCTCGGGCGTCGGGATCGTCGCCACGCGATAGGCCTCGCGCTCCCGGTTCGGGGGGAAGTCACGGTCCAGGAACCAGCGCAGCAGCGCGTCCTCCTGGGGAGACAGCTCGCGCCTGCCGTTCAGCTGGAAGTCCCAACTCCCGCCCCCTTCGGCGACCTTGGCGACGAGGTGGTTGCGGCCCTCCCGCAGGTCGAGGGTCAAGCGGTGGTCGAGGGGGTTGAGGCCCCGCGGCACGTCCAGGTCGATCAACAGCTCGCCGTTCAACCACAGGCGCAGCCCATCGTCGCTCCCGCAGGTGACCTCCAGGGGGCGGGCAACGGGGCTGTCGATCGTCGTCCAGAGGTAACAGGTCGCCAGGTCGTTCAGGGCCGGGTCCTCGTGCACGTGCAGGTCCACGCGCCGGTTCAGCACGTCCCCCAGCTCACGCCACCGGGCCTTGCTCCCGTTCTTGCCGTTCCAAACGCGCTCGAGGTCGGGTCCCGGACTGTTCACGCGCAGCCGCGAGAGCATCGCCTCGGGGGGGTGCTCACGGCGCAGGTCGTCCTGCCCGTGGCCGGCGAAGGGGAAGGCCGACAGCAGGTACCAGGAACCCCAGTCGGCGCTCTCGGGCTGCAAGAGTCCGCGCATGCGCTGCTCGGTCTCCGCGCGGGTGGCGAGCTTCTCGTAGGCCTGCCCGGAGATCGAGTCGTCCTCCGGCGCACCGGTCGGGGGGACGCAGGACGGGGCGAGCAGCAACAGGCACGACAGGATGGCACTCACGGCTTGACCTCCCACGACAGGGTCAGATGCTCGTCCTCGACGCTCACGTCCAAGGACAACGCACCGTTGGCTTCCCCCGCGGCGTGAACCGCGCCGGCCCGCGACAGGGACCAGCGCTTCGGGGTTTCGGGATCGGCGAACTCGAGCTGCACGGGACCCGAAAGGCCCCGGACGACGAACGAACGTCGGAAGACGACCTCCGGCAGGACGCGCACGTCGAAGCGCTCCTCGACGCGGACGTCGCCCTGTTCGTACAGGAAGGTGGGCTCACCGGCTTCGTCGAGGCGATACCCCCGGAAGCGCCAGCCCGCTTCGGTCCCCGGCGCAGCGGCCACGCGCAGGGCCGATCCGGCGGGCGCACGCCACAGGACCTCCCCGAGACCCCCGACCGTGTTGCCCCCCCGGCCGGCCCAGGCGCCGGAGGCGTCCAGGAACTCCCCCTGCCAGGCGTAGACGACCCGCGCGGCGACCGCATCGAAGGCGTAGTGCGTCCCCAGGGGGGAGCCGACGGCGATGCCCCGGGGTCCCACGTCCGGCAGGAACGCGCGGAACACCCGCGGCCGGTCTCCGACGGTCAGGCGCAGGCCCTGGCCGCGCTCGAGACCCTCGGGGACGGGCATCTCCGAACCCAACAGGAAGTAGGCCCACAGGGCGTCGATCTGCGCGTCCAGGTCCCCGTCGAGCACCGTCCGCAGACTGGAGCGCGCACCGGTGCCGAAGTCCGGCATCCGGCTCCCGGGCTTGAAGCGCTGGGGGTTGCGCATGTAGCGGGAGAACCACTCGTACCGCAGGCGTTCGCCGAACTGGGTCGTCGCCGGACCGGGCGAGCCGCTCGGGGGGAAGTCGCCGTGCACGTGGCAGGCGAGGCAGTTGAACCACTCGTGCCCCATCAGCTGGCGCCCGATGACGACGGCGTCGTCGGACACGGGCGGCGCGTCGAGGTCGCTGTGGGGCGCGACCCCCTCGCGCCGTGCGAAGGCCTCGGGCAGGAACCCGACCAGGTCCTCGCCATAGTCGGGCATGCGCAGGTCCATGTACGGGCGGGCGCGCTCCCCCTCCACGAGCACCCGGTGGAGCCAGGTCGTGTTCAGCTTCCAGCCCACCCCCGACAGGTCCGGGGCGAAGCGCCCCTCGTCGCCGAGGTCGACGCGCTCGTCGGTGTTCGCGAAGTAGGGCTCCAGCTCCTCCGGCGGACCGCCGGTCCCACCCATCTCGTGGCAGGACAGGCAGTGCAGGCGGCCGAGGGTGAAGCGCAGGGGATCCACGCCCTGCTGCTCCGCATCGAGGCCCCGTTCCTGGGCCGCGGTCGCCAGGGCGGCGAAGCGCTCGTGGGCTGCCCGGTTGTCCGCGCGCACCAGCTCGAGACGGCCGCCGGGGCCGTGCACGACCCCGGGCTGCGGATCGCGCCAGATCCCCACCGGCGCGGGTTGGGCCGTCCCCGCCTTGGGGTGACAGCTCGCGCAGGCCTTCTGTGCGAACACCTCCGCCCCCCGTTCGGCGCGCGCCGGGTCGCTTTGGAAGCCCTCCTCCGGCGCACCCCAACGGCCGACCAGGTACTGGGCCAGGCGGTCGGCTTCGTCGGCGCTCAGGCCCATGGCGGGCATGCGCCCGTCGGGCCGGACCGTGTGCGGCGCGCGCAGGAACGCGCTGAGGGCGGACAGGCGCCACTTGCCCCCGAGCTCCCCGAAGGGTGCCGCCACCGCGGCTGCGGGCACGTCGGCGGACAGGAACTCGTCCTGCGCCAGGCTCGCCGGTGACTCGAGGGCCCCGTGACAAGCGACACACCCGATCCGGTGGTAGAGGCTGCGTCCCTCCGCCTGCACCTGGGCCTCGCTCGCGACCCCAGCCTCGGGACCTCCGACGCCGTCGCGCAGCAGATAGTGCACGAGGTCCTCCACCGCCTCCTCGGAGGCCGCGTCTCCGTGGAAGGCGCGCGGCATCGCAGTCCCCGGTTTCAGCGCAGCGGGGTCGCGCAACCAACGCCGCAGCCAGGCCGCGCCGACGCGCTCGCCCAAACCGTCCAGGCTCGGTGCGTCGCGCTGGCTCGAGGCCTGGGCGGGGTCCAGGGCGTGGCAGCTCGCACAGCGGCCCTCGGTGAGCTGGAGCGTCGTCGCCAGGTGGGCCTCGGGGGAGGCCGGGTCCGCAGCGTCGAGCCCGTCGGGACGGAGCGCGCGCAGGGGCAGGGGTTCGGGGGGGAACCCGCCGCGTTCATCGTCCTCCCGCTCCCAGAGGGCGCGCAGGGTCAGGGCGCCCTGACCCTCGCGCTCCAGGCGCAGGGCCACGGGGACCTCGCCGCGCGGCAGCTCGATCCAGGGGGTACTCGCCCGGGCCGGTTCCGCGACCCCGTCCGGCGCCGGGCCGCGGGCGACCAAGCCCATCCTGCTCCCCTCGGGCCGCTCGACGTCCAAGGAGCCCTTGCCGCCCGCCACGTCCAGATGGAAGCGGTACCGCCCCGGGAGCTTCACGACGAGGGCACCCTGCCTGGTCCACGCACCGTCCCCGTCCACGGGCAGGACCTCGCCCTCCTCGAGACCCAGGCAGGCGAAGCGCTCGGGGGGAAACTGCGCCGCAGCGCGCTCGTCCGTGGCGGAGGCCGGGGGGTCGAAGGAGGGAAGAGCGAGGGCTCCGAAGGACAGGAGCACGACGATCCCGGCAGCGCGCGTCGCGGTTTGCAGCATGGGGCAGGGGTCCGAGGGAGGGGTCCCGGCGTGTGGGGTCGGCGGTGGTGCACCGCCAGCGGGGGGCCGATCCTACCCTCGAACGCGGAACGCCGCCCGTCCCCGGTAGACCCCGGCGGACGGACGGCGCTCGCGTGCGCTCCAGGTGCGCTCAGAAGACCACGAAGATCTCCTGCAAGTTGCTGACCTCGAAGGGTGCCCCGCCGGAGATGTTGGTCGATTGCCCATAGAGGCTGGTCAGGGCGATCCCCGCGATCGGCACGTTGAAGGTCGTCGTGCCGCCGGCCCCCACCACGTGGCAGCCCAGGCTGATCAGGTCGGTGAAGCTGTTGCCGATTTCGATCATCCAGAGCGGGTGGACGCTGGGCACGTTGCTGAAGGAGTACACGACCAGGTGCAGGTCCCCGGGGGCCCCCGCGACCGTCAGATCCACGCCACCGAAGGTGCCGACCTGGTTGCCCGCGTCCCCGGTCCCCGCCTGGAACGCGATCGGATCCGGAGCGACGATGTCGGCGCTGATCGTGGCCGTCTCGGCCGCCTTGGTCAGCACGAAGTCCACCGCCCCGAGCATCGGCAGCGGAGGCATGTCGAGGGTCAGCAGGCTGGAGGTGCGGCGCGTGAAGGCCGTGACCGGAACGCCGTCGACGGTCAGGGTCATGCCGTCCTGGAAGCCGGTCCCCGTCAGGCTCACGTCCTGTCCGGTGCCGGGCAAGAGGGCCGGAACGTCACCGGGGGAGACCGCGGAGACCACCAGCGGATCGCCCGACCCCGCGTTCGCGTCCAACTGGTCCAGGGTCAGCGCACCGGTCCCGAGGGGATCCAGGTAGGGCGCGATCAGGGACCACTGGGCCGCCAGGCGACCGTAGTTGTCGTTCGTGGGGTCCGTGCAGTCCGCGGTGCCGTTGGACAGCTGTCCGATGAAGCGGCCGCTGGTGTCGAGCAGGGGCGAACCCGACGAGCCGGGCTCGGTGGTGGCCACGTCCCACTGGGCGATGTTCCAGAAGGTCCCGTTGAAGCCCGGCGGGTCGTTGTCCACCGCGACCTTCATCGGGTCCCCATCGGGGTGGTGCAGCCCCGCGGTGCCCGCGGCCGGCGGCACGTCCGAACGGTCCCAACCCAGGAACTGGATGCCGTAGCTCTCGGGGGGTTGCTCCACCAGCTCGAGCAGGCGGTAGTCCAAGGGCGCGTCCACCGAGAGCAGGACCGACCCCTGGACGGTGTCGGTCTTCGCGGCCCCGCTGCCGGCGCAGGTGGACTCCTTGAAGTTGAACGCGAAGATCGCATCGTCGAGGGAACCACAGTGTTCCGCGGTCAGGAGCAGCAGCCGGCCGTCCTCGGCGGTGTTGTTGATCAGGGCTCCCGAGCACTGGAAGATCCCGTTTTGGATCTGCACGACCGCGTCGGTCTGGGCCGCGAAGGGCAGGCCCTCGGGGCACGCGACGTCGACTTGGCAGGCCCCCGAAGCGCGGTTGACCCCGGCCCCGGACGCTCCGATCGAACCCAGGCTCCGGTACGCGTGGTAGACCGCGGCGAGCCGCAGCTCGGGCGGCGTCGTGGTCCCGGCGGGCTGCCAGTACTCCAGCGTCAGGGCCGCGCCGGGGGTCGGTTGAACCGCGAAGCGACCGTTGGGCTTGTGGTTGTGGGAGGTGTAGGCGCCGCGCACCACCGCTCCCCCGTCGTCGTAGACGAACAGCTCGGCCCCCTCGGGGAGCTGGAAGCGCTCGAAGGCCAGCGAGAGGGACAGGGCTCCGGCGGACTCCAGGCGCAGGCGCCAGACCCGCGCGCCGTCGTCCAGGGTTTGCCAGCGACCGTGGGTGTCCGCGTCGATCTCGACGGGGTGGGCGTGCGCGAAGCGCAGGGGGCCACCCCGGGGAGCCAGGGCGTCCTCGGCCAACAGGGCCCGGTTGTCGACCGCCGGGAGCTGGACCGTCGGAGCCGGCAGGGACAGGCGTTGCGCCGCTCCAGGGTCCGGCGTGAGCGACGGGGGCGTCCCGCCCCATTCGCGCTGTGCACCGGCGGGAACAGCCAAGCCGACCAGGACGGGGAGGAGAACGGGCCAGAGCGGGCGGCCCCGACGCGCTTGCTGGGAGAGCTTCATGGATGACGGTGCGACAAGAGTCGAGATCGACGATCGACACCCCTCGTCTGCAAGTCTATCCCCCTCCCCGGGGTTTGGGACGCCGGGGAGCGGAAGCCGGGTGTTCGATTCGGGAAGAATGTTCGCGGCGGCGGGAGAGCGGCCGGGGAGAGACGACAAGGGGCCCCCGGGAGACGGCTCCCGGGGACCCCCTGGGGATCGCGCGACCCTATTTCCCGAGCTCGAGGTCGATCCCGTTGGTCAACAGGCCGACGCCGTTCAGGAACACCTGGGTGAAGACCGGCAGGGCCTCGAGGCTGGGATCGTTGGGGATCAACAGCGAGTGCGAGGCGACCCCGCCGACCACGGCCGAGAAGTCCGAGAAGAAGAAGCTCGACAGGGGGTCGACCAGGATCTGCCCGAAGCTCGTGGGGATCGGGAAGGGGGCCGCGCCCGAGTAGCCGAACAGGATCGACAGGCCCGAGGCCCCCACGGCGTTGCCGTCGACCGTCGTCAGCCAGTTGTCGCCGATGATCGGCGTCGTCACGCAATCGAAGATGTCCGGGTTGGTCCCGTCCCCCAGGCGATCGGTGCAGGTCGCCAGGAAGGGGTCGTCGACGGTGATGTAGTCCGTGCTGATGCGGGTGTAGTTGCCCAGGGAACCGGTGACCGTCAGGGTCACGTCGTAGGTCCCCGGCACGGTGTAGACGTGGGTGGGGTTCTGCTGGCTCGACGTGTTGCCGTCACCGAAGTCCCAGGACCAGGCCGTCACACCGGTGCCCGTCGACTTGTCCGTGAAGACCACCGTCAGGGGTGCATCCCCCGAGCGCGGCGTACCATCGAACTTGGAGAAGGGATCGGGGCCCCCGTCCAGGCAGGTGCGGTTGTCGCGGAAGGTGGTGATCTTCGGGATCGTCTGGGTCGTCGTGAACTTGTTGCCGCAGGTGATGAAGGGATTCATCGTGAATCCCGAGCAGGTGCAGTGATCCGCCGACCAGTTGTGCCCCAGCTCGTGGGCCGAGAGGTCGGTCACGCAGGAGAAGGAACCGCAGCAGTCGGACTCGACCACGCTGTAGGCCTGGGAGGTGCTGCAAATCGTCGTGACGAACGCGATCCCGATCGTGCCGCCCTGGATGTTCTTGCCGGTGAAGAGCTGGGCCACATCGCGCTGGATCGCCCCTTGGTTGTTGTTCCACTCGTCCTGGAACTCGCCGAGCAGGGTCACGGCGTTCGTCGACGTGTACGGATCGCTCGAGGTCGTCCGCACGAGGATCGTCGTGATCACGTGCTCGATCCCGACCTCGCTCTCGTACTGGAGGTTCAGGGTGTTGATCACGCTGGTGATCCGGTTCATCACGCCGGTCGAGCTACCCCAGTCCTGGAAGTACTCGAAGTCCGCGTCACAGGCCAACTCGCACAGGAAGGGCGGGTCGCTGCCCAGGGCGCTGGAGGTGGGCGGCTCTGCCGGGCTGGCGTCGAAACCGTCCACGTGGCCCCCGTTGGGCAGGAGGTCCGTGCCGCAGGTGCCCCCGCTGGGGATCGCGTCCTCGGACCGGTACAGCACGTGCGCCGCGGCGCCGGCCCCCGGGAAGGCCCCGTCCACCGGCTGAATCCACCAGTCGCTGCCATCGTCGAGGCGGAAGCGACCCCAGATGCCGTCCTCGAGCCAGGTCAGGGTCACCAGACTGTCGGAGTGGCCGGTGACGCTGCCGCGGTAGGTCGCCGGCGCCACGGCGGGCACCTCGACGATCAGGCCGTTGCCCCGGTCCTCGAGCAGCCGAAAGTCCGGCGCCAGGGTCGCATGGGGCTCGAGCTGCAATTCGACGGACTCCCCGTTCAGGTCGAGCCGGGCGACGCCGGGGTCCCCGGGGGACCCGACGAGGTCCACCGGCACGACCTGGGCCGCCGTCAAGCCGAAGGCCGCCATGGCGGCGGCCTCGAGGTCTGCGGCCGAGGATTGTTGGGACGCGCCAGCCGCCAGCGCGAGGAGTGCCAGGGAGGAGGTGGAGAGGGTCAGCATCGTGGGAAGGAAGGGGGGCCGGCGGTGGGAGAAGGGTGCGGCTGCGGCGCAGCCGGAGGGCGGGAGCGCGCGCGGGGGAGCTCGCCGGGCGTGGGCACTCGGACCAGGCCGCTCGGGAACCCCGGGTCCGTCCGGACGCAGCGCGCAGGCCCATTGTGCCATCGTTTCCCCGGAAGGACGGGTGGCGGGCCCGGGGAGCCCCCACCGGCGGAGGGGACGCCGGGATACGCCGGATTCCCGGACAGGGGCCCGCCTCCCCCCCGGCCCACAACGAGCGCGGGGGGGTCGCGGCACAGGCCGCGACCCCCCCGCGGGGTCGAGTCGCCCGCCTGCGGCCCGGGGGCCGCGGACGGGCACCGGATCACGAACCGATCGTGATGTCGACCGCGTTGGTCAGCTGACCCGCGTTCAGGAAGCCCTGGGTCGCGATGTCGAGGCCGATCAGGGAGGCATCGTTGGGGATGCTCTCGGTGTGGCTGGCGGTGCCGAAGAGCACGAACGAGGTGTTCAGCACGAAGAAGGTCGAGGTCGGGTCGATCAGGACCTCACCGAAGCCGGTGGGCAGCGGCGGGGAGGAGTTGGCGTAGCCGAAGATGAAGGAGATCCCGGACAGGCCGATCGAGCCGGCGTCGATGGTCGAGGTCCAGTCGCTGCCGATCGAGGGGTTGTTGGTGCAGGCGTAGATGTTCGGGTTGGCGCCCGAACCGTTGCGCACGGCGCAGTCGCCGGCGACCGGGCCGTCGACAACGACGTAGTTGAACTTCGTCTCGGTGTCGGAACCGGTGGAGTTCGTCGCGGTCAGGCTGACGGTGTAGGTGCCCGCGGTGTTGTAGACGTGGGCCGTGTCCTGGGCCGTCGAGGTGTTGCCGTCGCCGAAGTTCCAGAGCCAGCTGGTGGGGCTACCGGAGGACTCGTCGTTGAAGGTGACGATCAGGGGCGCGATGCCGCTGAGGGGGCTGCCGCTGAAGTCGGCCGTCGGAGCGACGTTGCCGACGTCCAGGCAGGTGCGCGAGTCGCGGTGGTTGATGATGTCGCCGGTCGTGAACGCCGTGCTGAACGAGTTCGCGCACGTGATGAAGGCGTTCATCGTGTTGTTGGAGCAGGTGCAGTGGTCCGCGTTCCAGTTGTGACCCAGCTCGTGGGCGGAGAGGTCCGTCGCGCAGCCGAAGTTGCCGTTGAAGTCGGACTCGACCAGGCCGTAGCCGAAGCTGCTGTTGCAGATGACGCCGAGGTAGGCGATGCCGATCACGCCACCGTTGATGTTCTTACCGGTGAACAGGTGGGCCGTGTCGCGCTGGATGCCGCCCTGGTTGTTGTTCCACTCGTCCATGAACTGGTCGAGCAGGGTGCCGGAGTCGGTGGAGGAGTACGGGTCGTTGGAGGTCGTGCGGACGATGATCGTGGTGATCTCGTGCGTGATGTCGACCTGGCTCTCGTACTGCAGGTTCATCGTGTCGATGACCAGGTTGATGCGGTCCGTCGTCGTGGTGACGTTGGAGCCGTAGTCCTGGTAGTACTCGAAGTCGGCGTCGACGCCGAGCTCGCACGTGAACAGGGCGGAGCCCTTCTGGACGCCGGCGCCCTGGGCACCGATCGCGGCTCCACCGCCGCTGGAAGAACCAGCCAGACGCGCGCCGCCGCAGGCGTACGGCATGGGCTGGATGTCGTCGGAGCCGTAGAGGATGTGCTGGGAGGCGGTGGCGCCGTCCACGTGACCCGTGAGGGGCTGGATCCAGATGTCGGAGCCGTCGGCCTGGAGGACGCGGCCGTAGAAGCCGTCTTCCATCCACGCGCCGGCGACGACGCTACCGGGCATATCGCTGACGCTGCCGCGGTAGGTGCGGGCGTTCTCGTAGGGGACCTCGACGAGCTCACCACCACCGATGTCGGCCAGGACCTTGCCGTCCGGGGCCAGGGCGGAGTGGGGACGCAGATCCAGTTCGATCTGGGTGCCTTCGTACTCGAAGGTGACGGTCGTGACGGCGCCGGGGGCCCCGTCCAGGGCGACGTCGGCGATCTCGCCGGCGTTCAGCGCGAGGGCGTTCAGGGCCTGGGTTTCGAATTCGGACTGGCTGGCCGATGCTGCGGTCGCCGCGAGGGCGCTCGCGAGGGCGATGCCGGTGCAGCGACCGGTGGGAGTCGTGAGGTTCATGGGATCCGTGAGGGGTTGGATCGGAGGGGTGTCCCGTCCCGAAGGGTCCGCAGACGCCGGGACGGTCGCCAAGTGGATGGACCGGGCCGGCACCCGGGGGAGACCGGCTCGAGACATACCGTACCCCAGACGGACGGAGCCGGACTCCCGAGGGTTCCATTCCCTCGGGCCCAACAAACGGGAACCGTCTTGGAAGGCCTCACCACCCCCAGGGGGGAGCCTGGAGGGGCCTTCGGGGACCCGAAAAGCGGGTGCCGCGCGGCTGCCCCTTAAGAGATATGACAGCGGTGCCTTCAGCCGGAGACCCGACGGAGGATTGCGGATTGTCCAAGAACCGGATTGTGCGAGAAGGGCGTCTTGGATCGGGCATCGGCGGGAACACTCAAGGTGACTGGCCATTCTCCCGAGGAGCGCTCTGGAGATCTTCCCCGGACTCCGTAGGACCCCTTTCGAGGCCAGGCAGGATGAACGCAACCCCTGTACACTCCGCCCCCCTCCGCCCCTCCCACACGACCCTTGCCGCTCCCCATCGTCGCGGACGTCCCGAGGACTGGACGTTCGTGAACGCGGCATTCTCGACGGCGGGACCTCACCCGGAAGTCCCCGCGACGACCGAGCCTCCCCGACGAGCTCGGGCCGCAGGGCACCAGCGATCCCACACCATGGCTTCAGCACCGTGCCGGTCTCCCCGGCCTTGGACCCTGCCCTCGTTCGTTCTGCTCGCCGGCCTCTTTGGAGGAACTGCCCGGGCGGACGTCGGTCTTCAGGGTGAGTACTTCAACGCCAAGACCCCCCCTGCCCTGGGGGTCCCCGGCGACTTCTCGCGCGTCGACGCCCAGCTCGACTTCACCTGGGCCGGCGACGCCCCCGACGGGACGACGATCACGCCCGACGACCAGTACTCGTCACGCTGGACCGGCTTCGTGCGTGTCGACCAGGGCGGGACGTGGACGTTCCGCACCCTCTCGAACGACGGGGTGCGCCTGTGGATCAACGGGACCCAGTTGATCGACAACTGGACGCAACACGCGGCCCAGCTCGACGCGGGCACGATCGACCTGCCGGGCGCGGGTTGGTATCCGGTGCAACTCGAGCACTACAACGACGGCGGCACCGCCGCAATGCAACTGCGCTTCGAGGGCCCCGGGCAGGCGGACGTCGTGATCCCGTCCGCGAACCTCGAGACTGAATACCCCGGCGGCACCCCGCCCCTGGCCGAGGCGGGCCGGGTGCAGGTCAGTCCCCTGGGGGTCCAGTTCACCCTGGAGGGCAGCGTGTCCGGCGGCTTCGGAGGCGTGACCCCCCAGTGGAGCCAGATCGAAGGTCCGGCGGCGACGATCCTCCAACCGGGTGCGGCGACGACGGCGGTGATCCCGTCGGCCACGGGGCTGCACACGTTCCAGTTGCTCGCGTCCGACACGGCCGGGGGCTACCACGCGGACCTCGTGGACGTGTATGTCACCGACCCGAGCAAGGGTGGCACGGTGACCGGGATCCACCGCAAGTGGCACCCCATGACGGTGGACTTCATCCACTCCGCGGACACCTCGGAGACCACCGGGACGAACCCGTTCCTGGATCTGCGCCTGCAGGTGCACTTCATCCACCCCGCATCGGCCACGGTGCACGAGGTCCCCGGCTACTTCGCCGCGGACGGGGATGCGGCGAACACCGGCGCCAGCCAGGGCCGGACCTGGCGCGCCCGCTTCGCCCCGGACTTCGCCGGGACCTGGCACTACGTCGCCTTCTTCCAGAGCGGCACGGACGTCACCCTGTCCCTCGACCACCTGGCGGGCACGCCGATCTCCTTCGACGGCGCCTCGGGCAGCTTCGGGGTCCAATCGGTCGATCCGGCCGCCCCGGGCTTCCTGGCGGAGGGACGCCTGGAGTACGTGGGCGCCCACCACCGGCGCTTCTCGCAGACGGGTCGGGCCTTCCTGAAGACCGGCACCGACAGCCCCGAGAACCTTCTGGGCTATTACGAGTTCGACAACACCAAGGACTACGGCGGCCAGGCCAACGACCTGGACGGCGGACCCTATGGGGACGGCCTGCATCACTTCGACGCCCACCTGGCGGATTATGACGCCCTCGGTGGCGGACCGACCTGGGCCGGTGGCAAGGGCAAGCGCATCGTCGGCGCCCTGAACTACCTGGCCAGCGCCGGGGTCAACAGCATCTACTTCCTGACGTACAACATCGACGGCGGCGACGGCCAGGAGGTCTTCCCCTGGATCGCTCCGCAGAGCAAGCTGCGCTTCGACGTCAGCAAGCTCGAGCAGTGGTCCCTGTTGTTCGATCACGCCCAGATCCTGGGCCTCCACCTGCACGTCGTGTTGCAGGAAGTCGAGAACGAGGGCGTGCTGGACGGGGGTGCCCTGGGTCGCGAGCGGATGCTGTACTACCGCGAGCTCGTGGCGCGCTTCGGGCATGCCCTCGTGCTGTCCTGGAACATCGGCGAGGAGTTCGGCGGCTCGACCAGCAACGTGATGGCCTTCGCCGAGCACGTCCGCGCGCTCGACACCTGGAACCACCCGATCAAGGTCCACACGTCTCCTGGGCAAATCGACGACGTGTACGGGCCCCTGTACGGGGACGAGGAGTTCGAGGGTGCGTCCCTCCAAATGGACGCCTCCGACACGGTCTGGCGCACGCAACAGTTGCGCGACAACTCCGCCAGCGCGGGACAGCCCTGGGTCGTCGAGTACGACGAGCAGAACCCCGCCGGCGTCGGGCTGGAGCCCGATGCGATCGATCCGGACCACGACGACCTCCGGCGCGATGCCCTCTGGGGCAACCTGCTGTCCGGCGGCGGTGGGGTCGAGTGGTACTTCGGGTACGGGTTCGACCACGACGACCTGGACTGCGAGGACTTCCGCTCCCGCGCCAACATGTGGAGCCAGGCCGCCACGGCCCGGACCATCCTGGAGCAGTACCTCCCCTTCGATGCCATGGAGCCCCTGGACGGGCTCGCCACCGCCTCGGACGCACAGGTCTTCGCCCTGCCCGGCGAACACTACGCCGTGTTCCGCCCCACCGGCGGCGCGACCTCCCTGGACCTCCAGGGCAGCACCGACACCTTCACGGTCGACTGGCTCGACGCCAAGCAGGGCGGCAACCTCCGCCAAGGCAGCGTCCAATCGATCACCGGCCCGGGCGTCAAGAACATCGGCGCGCCGCCCAGCGGCGGCCTGGACTGGGTGGCCCTCGTCCGCCGCGCCGACAACCGCCCCCCCTCCATCCAGGTCGTCGCCACCGAGCCCACCCCCTTCCACGGCAACGCCGACCTCACCCTCGGCGCCCAAGTCCTCGACCCCGACGGCCCCTCCGACCTCACCAGCGTCACCGCCTACGTCTGGGACCCCAACCTCACCTACCTCGGCAGCGCCAACCTCCTCGAAGTCGGCGGCGGCACCTACGCCATCCGCTACCCCGGCCTCCCCGCCCTAACCCCCGGCGCCTGGTGGATCCTCGTCATCGCCACGGACTCCGAGGGCAAAGCCGACTGGGAATTCGGAAGCTTCTACGCACGGTAGGAGCGCTTCTGCCGGCCGGTTGGTCGGTCGGCTCAGCGATCGGGTAAGCGGTCGTTGGGCCGATTGATTCGCCGGCCGCTAGGCTGATGCGCCGCTCGCCGGTTGAATCGCGGCTCGCCAGTTGAATCGCGGGTCTCCGGTCGAATCGCGGGTCTCCGGCTGAATCCCACGTCGCTGATTGATTCACCGGGCGCCACCTGAATCGTCGATCGATTGTCTGGCCGGATCCTCGGTCGATGGGGCGATCGGTGTAATGAGTCATCTGGGTAGGGCTCGTCCGGGGGTGCGGACCTCGGCTTCTCGCTCTGGCCCTGCGAGGGCATCCCCGCAGGACCGTCGCGGTCGGCGCCGGTCGGGCGGCTCTGCGAGCCGACCGACGCCGACCGCGACGGACCTGCGGGGATGCGGACGCCTTCTGGGGAGGGTTCCCCCCTGATTGTCTGCGGAGTCGATGGGGTGAGGACCGTGGTGCTGGATCGAGCTGACATCAGTGCCAATTCAAGGTGGTGATGGTGACTTGGTCTGGCAGTGTTCTTGGGGGCGCGGGATTGGAGAGCTGTGACTGGTGGATTGGCGTGGAGGATCAACCGGGGGATTCGTGGATGCCGATCAAGCCGTGCTGTTTCCAGCCGGTGGTCAGGAGCCAGGTCATGGCTGGTAAGACCGCTATGGTCGAGGGGAGAGGAGACGGGGGTTCCTGGTTTGCGGTGGGAGGAGTCCGCCAGCCTTCGAAGTGCTCGCCGGAACAGAAGGGGTCGATGCCAGTTAGGTGCAGGCCGTGGTGGCGGGCGTTGTGAAGGAGATAGCGCAGGGCGTTGCGGACCTCGAGGGGGGTCTTGAGGATGTGTGCGTGGTAGCGATCGGCAAACAGCTTGCCGGCTCGTTTCCAGTGGGTGTTCAGGGTGCGGGCGATGCGCACGGCGAGACCTTGCATGCCACGGGACAGGCGGTTGCGGTCTCCGGCCTCGATCAGCAGGTGTACGTGGTTGCTTTGGATCGAGTAGTGGATGATCCGGATGCGACCGCGCTCGTTGGAGGCGGCAAAGGCGCGCTGAAGGCGTTTGCGGGCAGCGACTCGGCGGAGGGAGGGGAGGCCACGTTTGCACTTCAGCGTGACGTGTACGGGATGGCGGGCCGCCAACAGCGGACGTATTTGGTGAGAGACGCCGGCCTTCTTGCCATTGGGCTTGCGACCAGACCCCCTGCGGCGTCCACCCCATCCGTTGGGGAACGAGAATTCCGCCTGGCCAAGTCGACCGGCCAGACCCCTGCGACTTGAGCGGGCCGGGCGGACCGGTCGATCGGCACGGCCAATTCGGCCGGCGCCCTCTCTTCGTACAGCTTCCCCAGTTCGCGGAGTTCGTCCAGCTCGACCAGCTCGACCAGAGTGACCAGCATCAATCGCATCGCAAACAATGCGAGTGCGATTGGGGTGATTCGCGCGGCAGGACTCGCCGACCTCGCCGACCTCGCCGACCTCGCTGACCTGGCTGAATTGGCTGGTGCGCTTGGTGCGCCCGGTGCTGATGCTGCTATTGCTATTGCTGCTATTGCTGCTATTGCTGCTGGTGCTTCCGGTGCGGCGGGCGCGGCCGAAGTCGCTGGCGATGGCGGCGTTGCTGGTGGGGTGTGCGATGTGTTCGCGGCTGGTTCGTTGGGCTTGCGGGGAGTGGCAGGTGGTGTGCGACAAGGGGATGATCTCCGGGTGTGGCGAGGGGGTGGGGCTCGCGGGTGCATTGGGGACGGCGCTTGGTCCCCACCCCGAAGACCGGTCGGGGGGGTCCGGGGTAACAGTGCCGGATCGAGAAACTTGAAACGGCAGAGACGCCCCCCCTTGGCCAACCTCGACCCGAAACGCGGGGGCCAATTCCATTGGCCTCAGTCCTGTGGCGTGCGGTCCTGCAGTCCCCTCGCCCTCGGCACCGGTCGGCTCGAACGAGCCGGCCGACCGGTGCCGAGGGCGAGGGGGCTGCGGGACCGCCCTGCAGGACCCGAACCCGAGGTACGGGAGGCTCCCCCATCCCCTCCCAACACCCCATTCACGACTACCACCCCATCCACGACGATCACCCCAGCCGCCCGTCCCTCTACCGCGCCCGCAGCTGTACCGTCTCACCGATCGAGTCCAGTACCCCCCGCAGTCCGTCGTAGTCGGGGTGGCGGAGGCGCATCCAGGCGTTGGCCATGTAGCCGCCTTCGACGGAGGAGGTGGCGGAGCCGGGGCCGGGGAAGTGTTCGTCGATGATGTACTCGGCGTAGCGGCGGTGGGCTTCTTCGAGGCCGTCGACGCGGATGATGCGGCCGTCGCGGTCGGGGCGGAGGGCGATCATGCCGGCGGAGAAGCGGCGGGAGGCGCGGGTGTCGGTTTGGCCGTGGACGATGGCCTTGGCCCATTCGACGTAGAGGTCGAGGTCGTTGGCGGCCGAGTAGAGGTCCCAGACGAGGACGCCGGGGGGACGGCAGCCGATTTCGGAGAACTTGAGGCCCTTGGGGCCGAAGAACCACTCCATGTGCGTGGCCGAGGTCTCGATCCCCAGGGCCTCGACCACCTTGGCCCCCATGGCCTTGACCTCCTCGTACGTGTCCGTCGTGTCGATACGGTTCGTCGTGAGGATCTGCGGGGAGATCCAGCGCGTGCGCATGGCCTCGAGCACGTTGGGATAGTAGTGGGAGGCGAAGTCGTGCACGGTGCGCCCCTCGACACACAACGTGTCGTAGAACCCCTCGTGTCCTTCGATGAACTCCTCGACGGCCACCGGCGCTCCGCGGTCGGCGCCGGAGTCCACGATCGCCCGTTCCAGGCTGGCCTCGTCGTCGGCGCGATACGTCCCGGCCGCCCCGGCGGCGTCCCGGGGTTTCAGGATCACCGGGTAGCCGACCTCGGCCACGAAGGTCCGGACCTCCTCGGCCGAGGACGCCCCGGTCGATTGGGCACAGGGCACCCCGGCGTCGCGCAGGACCTCCTTCATCGCGGGCTTGTCCCGGCACAGGAAGGCGGTGCGCACGCTGGTCCCGGGGATCTCCGTGGCTTCGCGGACCCGGGCGGCGGGCATGATGTGGGCCTCGACCGTGGCCTCCAGCCGATCGACCCACTCGCGGGCCTGGACGCGCTGGACCGCCTCCAACAGGGCCGAATCGTCCGCGATCGTCGAGATGCGCTCGTACCCGTGCAGCCAGGACTTGAGCTCGGAGTCCAGGGCCTCCACCGGCCGCTCACCGATCCCGGTCACCCGCGCTCCGACCGCGTGGAGGGCGCGCGCGAACTCGCGCTGGTTCTTGGGGAAGGCCGGTTCGATCAGGAGGACGTGCATCGGGTAACTCCGTTCAGGGGTCAGGGGCCCGCAGCGTTCCCCCTCGCCGTGTCTACCCGATCCCCCCCAGCCCGCCAACCCATTTCGATCCGGGAGGGAAGATCCGTGGCCGTCAGCGCGACACGGCGCTGAGGCTCAAGGCGCCCAGGGCGGTGGCATAGACCCGCCCGCCCAGGTAGCCCCAGGGTCCGACCGGATCCCAGGAGCCGGCGCGGGCTCCCTCCTCCTGCTGCGCCGGCAGGAGCGCTGCCCAGAGGGCCCGCTCCCACAGCTCCTCGTCCTTGGGTTCGAAGTACCGCGCCGCCTCCGAGCCAAAGTACCAATACAGCAGGTCGCAGCCGTACCCCTCGACGTCCCACTCCGGCAGCCGACGCTTCAGCAGGGCGACGTGCTTCCGCGCCAGGGACGGCTCGCCGAACAGCCCGGCCATGCGCCACAACCCCAGGCTGCCGGCCGCGGTCATCGCCTCGGAGCGCTCCGGCGGATAGTGCTCGTTGCCGGAGCTGCGGGCCCCCAGGGATCCCAGGGCGTCGTACCCGATGCGCCCCGTGGCCGCATCGCTGACCTCCTGGAACCAACTCCGGGCGCCCTCGAAGCTCTCCGGATCCACCGCGAGGCCCAGGTCGCGCGCGGCCCCCAGGGCCAGGACACACCAGGCCGTGGTGTGCGTGTCGTTGTATCCGTCCGGCGGAACCGCGTAGCCCCAACCCCCGTAGGGGTTGCGCGCCCGAACCAGCCAATCCACGGCCCGCTCCAGGCCCCGCCGCAGGGCCCGGGATCCCGTCCACGCATACCCCTCCGCCAGCACGAGGGTCGCGAGGGCGTGATCGACCAAGGGGTCCACGACGTGGAAACCCTTCGGAAGATCCTCCGGCTCCACCTGGGGTGCATGCCGCCGTGGGGTCCCGGGTTCGAGGATGTGGCCGGAGCCATGGCATTCCTCACAGGACCGCTCGACCCCGAACTCCGCTCGGAACCCGCGACCGCCGCAGCCCGTGCAGGGACGCTGCACCGGAGGCGTGCTCGAGAAGAGCTGGACCGACACCCCGCGGGTGCCGGTCGCCGGGCTCCAAACCCCCTCCGGACCGATGCGTCCGCTCTCGGGGTCCTGCTGGCGCAGGATCCAAGCCAAGGCCGCGCGCGCCGCATCCCCCTGCGCGTCGAGCTCCACCAGCCCGCGGGCGCGCAGGAACGCCAGGGTCGCGAGGGACGTCACGCCCACGTGATGCGTCGCCACCCCGGCGCCGTCGCACGCCCCACAGACGTGATCGAAGGCCGCCGGATTCCACGATCCGTCGAAGCTCTGATGCTCCGAGAGCCACGCGAGCGCCGCCCCGAGGGCCTCCCCCACCCTGCGCGCCGGAGCCCGGTCGGGGGGTCCGGCGACCAGCCAACCCCTCGGCTCCACGATCGGAGGGCGCGGGGACAGGGGCTCCAGCAACAGCTCGCTGGATCCGGGGTCCCCGGCGCGGGCGCCGGCCACCACGGCGAGGGGTCCGGCGGAGTCGATGTCCCAGTAGTCCGGGCTCGACTCGGTCAGGAGCAACAAGGAAAGCAGCTCGCGCTGCACAGCGCGGTTCCACGCGCGATCCTCCGCCCGCACGCCGCGCCGCCAGACCGGACGCCGCCCGGCGGTGTGCGTCGCGAACACCTCGAGCAGGGCCTCGCCGAGCTCGACGTGCTCCTGGCGCTCCACGTGCAGAGCGGCCATGCATTCCAGGATCAACAACTCCGGCTTCCCCTCCACTCCGGACAGGGCCGCCCGCACCGCGGCGGCCGGATCCTCGCCGGCGTCGGGGTCCCCCCCGGCCCACAACGCGCCGACCGCGGCGGACCACTCGCGACCGAAGGGGGGCGGCAGGCAACCGGACACCGGCTCGAGCCCGCTGACCGGCCCGCGGTCCGCGACCTCCGGCGTCCACGGGGCGCGGCCCGGTGCGACGCGCTGACCCTCGACATAGTGGCCCGAGAGCAGGCGCGGCAAGAACGCGCCGTCGGGGGAGAAGAACCGTGCGGTGCCGCTGAGCAACCCGTTCGAGTAGCGCGCCTCGAAGCGCGGGCGACCGTCGGGCCAAAGCTCGATCCAAGGCCCCTCGCGACGCCCGTCCACCAGGGTCCCCAGGGCCGTCGCGTCCTCGACGAACGTGCAACGCCGCTTCTCGACCCGGCCCCCGGCCAGCTCCTCGTCCGCCCGTTCATAGCGTCCCGTGGGCCGCCCGGCCTGGAAGCCGACGAAGGCCTCGCGACCGTCGGCCCCGCTGAAGCGCCAGGTCCGCACGGGCCGGTCCGCCCCGTAGAGCCCCGAGACGAACCGCTCCCCGGCAGCCCCCTGGAGGGACCAGCGCTCGACCCGCGCACCGTGCGCGAAGACCCCGACCTCGCGCCGTCCATCGTCCCAGGCGAACTCGTAGGGGCCGTGCAGCCGCGGGCAACCCTCCGCGTCCCGGGACCAGGTGAAGCGCAGGCTGCGCGTACCGAGCGTGAGGGTCTTCGTATCCGGGACCAGGAAGCTCGGCTCGACCGGCTCGGCCCGGAGCTCCCCGGAGGGGTCGAAGGCGGGCCGGAAACCGCGGGCGCTGTTCGCGACGGACGGGAAGTCCCAAGCTCGGCGCGCAACGTGCAGCCGGTCCGGGGACGTGAGCCTCGAGCCCCCGCGCAGCACCCGGGGGTGCGCGGGGTCCTCGGCCGTCCGCAGGGGGTCGAGCCGTGCACGGGCTTGCAGGTCCTCGAGCTCGAACTCCGCGCGCCAGTCGCTCCACTCGCGGTAGGCGAGGGGATCGTAGGCGTCCGCGCACCACTCCCAGACGCCGCCCAACAGCCCGCGGAAGCCGGCCGGGTTCGCCGGCAGCTCCGCGGCCCGCGGCGGCGCCGCCCCCTCCCGGCGGTCCGCACGCTCGGCCGCGAACAACGCCTCGTCCGCCCCCCACCACTGGGCCTCGCGCCCGGCCCGGGCGGCCACCTCCCATTCGACCTCCGTCGGAAGCCGGTAGGCGAAGTGCGCGCAGTAGGCGTTCGCGTCGAACCAGCTCACCTGGGTGACGGACTCGTCCGGTTGCGCGGCCTCCGCGGTCCCCCGGGGCCGCGTCCAGACCGCGCCGGTGATCTCGGTGTCGGCGACCCACGCGCGCCCCATGCGCTCGGCGTCCGTCACATGGGACGCGGCCTGCACGAAGGGCAGGAACTGGGCGACGGTCAGCTCTGTCTCGGCGAGGTAGAACGGTCGCGAGAGCCGCGCTTCGAACCACGGGGTGGCCGTCGACGGGGACCCGTAGGGGGCGACTCCGACGCGCGTCGACCCCGGATCGACCAAGCGGAAGATCACGGCGGTCCGCGGGTCGCGCACCCGGCGCGCCCAACCCCCCGGGCCAGCGGCCTCGTCCAGGATCTCGAAGCGCGCGCCGTCCACGGTCGGCGCCTGCCCCAGGGGATGCACCCGCAGGGACAGGGCCCCGGCGGCCTCGAGACCCAGGCGCGAACGGGCCGTCCAGGCCAGCGCGACCGGCCCGTCCCGGGAGGGTTGCCAGACCCCCGAGGCCCGCAGGCCATCCTCGGACAGGGCGAGCTCCAGGCCGTCCAGTTCGCAGGCCTCCAGGGGCAGGTCGAAGCGCAGCTCGATCGGGCAGGGATCGAACAGGCCGACGATCGCACCGGGGGTCGGCGTCGACGCCGACAGCCGAGGCGCCTCCACCGACCGCGTGCAACGCAGCTCCAGGCGGGTCGTGTTCCCGGCCCGATCGAAGGCTTCGAAGCGCAGCGTGTTCTCGCCCGGGAGCAGCTCCCGGGCGGTGAAGCGGACGCGCCCGTCCGCTCCGGGCTCGAGGAGCTCGTCCCCGTAGCGGACCCCGGCGAGCTGCTCGTCGGCGGCGGACAGCACGATGTCCACTTCCTCGTCGGAGGTGGACCAAACGGCCTCGGCCGGCTCGACCAACTCGAGTCGCGGGGGCGTGTCATCGACCACGACGGTGACGTCGAGGGCCGGGACGCCGGCGGACACCAGGCGGACCGCGTGCCGGCCCGGAGCCAACAGCGGCAGGGGCGTGCGGAACGCACCCCCGTCGTCGGTCGTCAGCGCGTCGGCGCTGGAGTCCACGAGCAGCTCGAACGAGAACGGACCGGCCCCCTCGACCCGCCCCGCCAATTCGAGGGGCACGCCGCTCCGGACGTGGACCACGGCCGTGTCGAAGGGGGGGTCGGGATGAACGCGCAGGGCTGCCGGCCGCTCCGCCGGGTCGTCCCGCAGCGGCTCTCCGACCGTTCCGTCCCCGGCGGCGACCCGCTCCTCCCCGATCGGCGCGGTCCCGCGCCCGGACCACCGGGACCCGAGCAGCGCCCCCAGGACGAGGACCAGGGCCAAGGACACGCCCGCCACCAGGGTGCGCACCGCGGGGACGCGCCGCGGGCGGCCGGGGGCCCGTGCTCCGCGGGCGCGGTCGAGGAGCTCGCTGGCCGAGCCGGGGCGCCGCAGGGGGTCCTTGTGGAGGGCCGCCATGATCGCCGCGTCGAGGTGTGCATCCCCGGACTCCAGGGGGTCGGGGTCGCGCTGCAACACCTGCATCGCGATGTCGCCGTGCTGGAAGGGGGGGTCGCCGGTGATCAGCGCATAGAGGGTGGCCCCCAGCCCGTAGACGTCCGCCGGCGGAGAGGGCTTGCGACCGGCCAAGACCTCGGGGGCCATGTACGGCAGGGTCCCGCTGGGCCGGAAGGTCGAGACGCGCGACAGGGCCGAGGTGGCCACGAACGCGAGGCCGAAGTCGGCGATCTTCAGGGTCTCCCCGGCGGACCCCAGATCCGGAGCGGGGGTCGCGGCGGACACCTGGGCCGGCGCGCGGTCCAGCAGCAGGTTGCTCGGCTTGACGTCGCGGTGGGTCACCCCCACCGCATGGGCGTGGTCCAGGGCGGGGGCCACCTGCTCCAGGACCCAGAGGGCCTCCGTGGCGTTCAGGCCCGGCCGGCCCGCGCGGATGCGCTCCGCCAACACGCCCTGGAGGTCCGGTCCGCCCAGCAGCTCCTCCACCAGGAAGGTCAGCCCGTTGGAGGACTCGATGTTGCGCAGGCGCACGATGCGCTCGTGGGTCAGCGAGAGGAGGACGCGGGCCTCCCGCCGCATCCGCAACATCGCGACGCGATCGGTTCCGAGCACCCGGGGCAGGAACTTGAGGGCGACCCCCTCCGCGAGGACCAGGTCGCGGGCTTCCCAAACGACCCCCATGCCGCCGCGGCCCAGCTCGCGCACGAGTTGGTAGCGGCCGATGCGCGCCCCCGGGGCCACGACCTCGGCCGGGGAACCGAGGCTGCGGGGACCGCGGAAGTCGACCCCCTGCTCGCCGCTGGAGGCCGCGTTCTCGGGGGCCCCCTCGACCACGTGCTCGCGCACCAGGCGCAGCCGACGCCATTGGCTGCGCAGCTGCCGCAGCTTGGCCCGGTGCTCGGGATGTCGGTCCAGGATCGCCGAGAAGGCCTCCGGCTCGCCCTCCTCGAGCTCGTACAGCCAGCGCTCGAAGATCTCCTCGGGCTCGCCCCAGTCGTGCGCGCTCACCGCGACCCCCGGCCGATGCGCTCGGACAGGCTGCGCCCCAGCTTGATGCGCGCGCGCCGGTAGACCTGGCGCGTGGCCGCGGGGTTGGGGCGCCCGAGCTTGGCCGTGATGACGTCCCAGTCCTCTCCGGCGTAGTCGCGCAGCAGCACGACCTCGCGCATGTCGTCCGGCAGGGCGCCCACGCAGGCGTCGTAGGCCTCGCGCAACTCGGCGTCCATCGCCACCTCGCTGGGGCGCGCCCCGTGGTCGGAGGGCTCGAAGTGCAAGGCGCGCGAAGCGTCGGGGCCCGCCTCGAAGGGCACGACGCGGTCCGGGTCGCGCTTCAGGGCCCCGGCGTACTTGGCCGCATCGCGGACCTGGTTCTCCACGATGCGCGACAGCCAGGCCACGAAGGAGCCGGGCCCCTCGGCGCGGAACGTCTCCAGGTGCTGGGACACCACCAGAAACGCGTCCTGGACGACGTCCTGGGATTCGAGGAACGAGCGCACGCGCCGACCCATCCGGATGCGCGCGATCCGGCGGGCGCGGTCCTCGTGGCGGGCGAGCAGCTCCGACAGGGCCGCGCGGTCCCCGGCGACGGCGCGGCTCACAAGGGTCTCGTCGTCGACCGGTGCGCTGCCCCGGGGAATGGTCTGTCGTCGGTCGTTGGGCTCCACGGTGGCGGCACTCCTGGTTCCGGAAGGGAAGACGGGCGACCGGGGGCTCGCGCGCCCTCCCCCTTTCCAGGAACACTGATCCTAAACCAGCGCGGTTCATCGACTTACGTCCTCCCTGAAAGAAGCTCCGGGGGGCGGCGGGGGGCCCGTTGCGCGAAGAACTCCCCCGCGGGAGCTTCTCGTGCAACGGGTGCAGGCGGGACAATGGCCGTCGCGGCACCCCCGATGAGCCCTCCCCCTGCCCCCCCCGACTCCGACCCCTCCGGACGTGCCCGACCGGTCTCGCGGTCGGGCCGCTTCGTCGTCGTGCTGGGGGTCCTGTGGCTGGGCCTGCACCTGGCCCTGCAACTGCGCGCCCTGCCGGCCGAGCTGTCCCAGCGGGCGGGGGCGGCCCAGCGCGCCCTGGCGCGCTCCCCCGAGGACCGCATTCGGGCCTACACGACCCTGGAGCCGCGGCTGGTCGAGGAGCTGCGCGCCCTCGCGGAACCGGCGGGCACCGAGGTCTGCCTGTGGACGCCGCGCTCCGACCCCCGCTGGGAGCAGTCGCTGGTGTTCCACCACCGCGACCGCATGCGCTACCTGCTGTATCCGACGCCCCGGGCGATCGGGCTCCTGACCTCCGAGGAGGAGGCCGACGAACGGCTCGCGGGCGCGGATTGGCAGCGGCTCGTGGTCGTCGACTATTCCCTGCGCTCGCGCATGCCGCTGTTCCATCCGGAGCTCGAGCTGGTCGGCGAGCACGGGCCGGTCCGCGTGTGGGTCCTGGAGCGCTAGTGGGCACGACCGCGATTTCCCTGGGGGTCCCGCTGGTGTTGGGCATCCTGCTCCTCCTGCGGGCGGGACTGTCCTTCGAGGTGGAGACCCTGCCGCGGCTCGGCCAGGCCTGGCTGGTCGGCAGCTTCGCCCTCGCCGGTGGGGTGCTGGTGGGGTCGGTGGCGGGGGTCGCGCCGGACCAGTGGGTCTGGTTCGCCCCGGCCGTGGCCCTCGCCCTGGGGTTGGCGTGCTGTGCGGCCTTCGGGGTCCGCGCCGGTCCGGCGCCCCGGGCCGCGAGCCCGCGGGACCCGCTGGTCGGACTGCTGCTCACGGCCCTGGTCGCCCTCAGCGTGCTACGGATCGTCGCCGCCGCGGAAACGCCCACGATCGACTTCGACGAGGCCAGCATCTGGACCATGAAGGCCAAGGTCCTGTGGCTGCACCCGATGCTGTCGGCCGAGCACCGCGCGGCCCTCGCGGACGTCCACCACGCGGACTACCCGCTGCTGAACCCCCTGCTGCACGCCTGGACCTACGGGATCGCCGGGGAGCTGGAGTACTTCGCCAGCCGGCAGCCGATCCTGCTGGCCTTCCCGGCGCTCCTGTTCGTGGTCGCCGGGGCCGTCCGGCGCCTGGCACCGGCGTGGTTGTGCGCGTTGCTGCTGCTGGCCCTCGCGAGCGACCCGACCTTCCGCACCTACAGCCTGCTCGGACACGCCGACGTCCTGGTCGCGGCGGGCTGGTTGTTGGCCTTCGACGCCTGGCTGCGCTGGCGCGCAGACGGCGCGCGGGTGTGGGCCCTGATCGGAGCGGTCGGGATCGGCATCGCCCTGTGGTCCAAGAACGAAGCCCTGTTGCACGCCACCGCGATCGTCGGGGCCGGCCTGGTGGTCCGCGTGGCCGCGTGGTTCTCCGCGCGGAACGGCGGGGCGGGCTCGGGCCGGCGGCCCCTGGGCGGGATCGGGCGCTGGTGGTGGCTCGGCGCCGGGGTCGTGCTGCTGGGGTTGACCATCAACACCGGCTACGACCTCGAGAACGACCTGCTCGAGGCCGAAGGGGCGTCCCTGCCGAGCCTGTTCCTGGCCCAGTTCCGGGAGCGCGCGCCGGTCGTGCTGGCCCGGGCCGGACGGGAGCTGTTCGTCGAGCCCGGGGCCGGGGGCGTGTTGGCCCTGCCGGTGGCGTCGCTGCTTCTGCCGGGCCTCTGGTGGCGCCGCGGGGACCTGCGGGTGGCGACCCTGGCCCTCGCCATCGCCCTGGCCGGACTGCTGGCGGTCTACGTGGGCAGCCTGCATCCCCTCGCGTGGCACCTGGACACCTCGATTCGGCGGGTCCTGTTCCAGCTGACGCCGGTGGCGGGACTCTGGTTCGCGCTGCTGTTCCACAGCCAGCGGTCGGAGGGCCCGGCCCCCGGAGGGGATCAGGCGCCCCCGGCCAGCAGCCGGGAATAGAGCTCGACGTAGCGCGGCCCCTGCACGTCCCAGGACAGGTCCTCGGCCATGCCGTTCGCCCGGATCCGGGCGCGGTGCTCGGGGTCGCGGAACACGCCGAGGGCCCGGCGCACCGCGTCCAACAGGGCGTGGGAGGAGAACTCGTCGAACAGGAACCCGTTGCCCGTGCCGGCGGAGGGATCGTATTCCTGCACCGTGTCCGCCAGGCCCCCGGTCCGACGGACGATCGGGGCCGTGCCGTAGCGCAGGCTGTACATCTGATTGAGGCCACAGGGCTCGTAGCGCGAGGGCATCAGGAACAGGTCGCTGCCGGCCTCGATGCGGTGCGCCAGGGCCTCGTCGTAGCCCCCGTGGAAGCCCACGTGGCGCGGGAAGGTCTCGCGCAACCAGGCGAAGTACTGCTCGTAGCGCTGCTCGCCGCTGCCCAACACCACGAGCCGCACGTCCTCGCGCTGCAGCAGGATCGTCAGGATGTCCGGGAGCAGCTCGAAGCCCTTCTGGGGGGTCAGGCGGGACACCACCCCCAGCACGGGGACCTCGTCGGAGGCCGGAGCCAGGTCGAAGTGCTGCAGGAGATCGCGGCGGCAGGCGGCCTTGCCGGCCAGCTCCGAGGGGCCGTAGTTCTCCACCAGGTGCGGGTCCGTGCGCGGGTCCCACTCGCCGTAGTCGACCCCGTTGACGATGCCCACCAGGTCGCGGCGGCGCTCGTGCAGGATGTCCTCCAGACCCATGCCCTGCTCGGGGGTCTGGATCTCGCGCGCGTAGGTCGGGCTGACGGTGGTCAGGGCGTCCGCGTACAGCAGGCCGGTGCGCAGGAAGTTGACCCGCTCCTCCTCCACGTCCGCACGCCAGAACAGGTGCCGCTGGTCGCCGAACCCGAGGGCCTCGAGCACGTCCAGGCCGAACACACCCTGGTAGCCCATGTTGTGGACCGTCAGCAGCGTCTTCGTGCGCTCGAACAGGCTGTCCCACCCGAAGTGGACCTTGCGCTGGAGGGGCAGGAGGCCCGTGTGCCAGTCGTTCGCGTGGATCACGTCCGGAGCCCAGCCCAGGTGCTGGCACAGAACAAGGGCCGCCTCGGACAACAGACCGAAGCGCAGGTGCTCGTCCCCGTCCTGGCAGTAGATCCCGTCGCGGTCGTACAGCTCCGGCGCCCGCAGGAAGCAGACCTCCGGCTGGGGCCCGGACGAGGCCCCGGCGCTGGGCGGCAGGGGGGCGGTCGAGATCGACACGTGCCGCGCGCGGTCCCCGGTCCCGACCTTCAGGTCCTGGAGCCGGGGGTGGGGGGTCAGCTGGCCGACCTTGTCCCGCACCCGCCGGTACAGGGGCATCAGGACCTTGACGTCGTGCCCGGCCCCGACGAGGTAGCGCGCGAGCGCCGCGGAGACGTCGGCCAACCCGCCGGTCTTCGCGAACGGGGCGACCTCGGAGGAGACGATCAGGACGGAGAGTGGCTGCATGGGGCAAGGGGCGGGGGCACAGGGGCCGGAGGACTCCGGGGCGCGGGTGGCCCGCCGGCGGCGAACGGGATCGGCCGAGGGATCGCCGCGACGCCCCGGGGCACGGGCCCGGGCGACCTCACGGTAACGAAGTCCCGGCCCCCGCGCCCCCTCGAGGGCCGCGGCCCGCCGTCCCGGGGGGAGCATCGGGGGGGACCGGGCGCCGTGAAGACGGCGGCTGCCACGGGCGTCGAAGCGCGCCCGGGCATAGAATCACGGGCACCCATGGATGCCCCCTGTCATGTCGTCTTCGTCGTCCCGTACGGCATGGAGACCACCATGCGCTTCGTGCGCGCGGCGGCCTCCTTGCCCGGCGTGCGCCTCGCGGTGATCTCCCAACAGGATCCGCGCGAGCTACCGGCGGATCTGACCGCGCGCCTGGCGGGCTTCGAGCGGGTCGCCGATGCCTTGGATCCGGAGACCCTGGAGCGCACCATCCGCAAGTTGAGCGCGGTCCTGGAGGGCCGGGTGGATCGCCTGATCGGGATCCTCGAACAACTCCAGGAACCCCTGGCGGAGGTCCGCGAACGGCTGGGGATCCGCGGGATGGACCGGCGCGAGGCGACGAACTTCCGCGACAAGGCGGTGATGAAGGACGCCCTGCGCGCCGCGGACCTGCCCTGTGCCGGCCACTACCTGGCCGAGACCGCAGCGGGCGCGGTGGCCTTCGCCAAGCAGACCCTGCCCCTGGTGGCGAAGCCCCCGGCCGGCGCCGGCGCGCGCAACACCTTCCGCATCGACCGGGTCGAGGAGCTGGAGAGCTACGTGCGCGCGATGCCCCCGAGCCCGGCGCAGCCCCTGCTGCTCGAAGAGTTCGTGCAGGGCGAGGAGTTCTCGTTCGACTCGATCAGCATCGGCGGCCGCCACGTCTTCCACTCGATCTCGCGGTACCACCCCACGCCGCTGGAGGTCATGGAACACCCCTGGTTGCAGTGGTGCGTGATCCTGCCCCGGGAGATCGACGGGCCGGAGTACGCGCCGATCCTCGAGGCCGGGCCCAAGGCCCTCGACGCCCTCGGGATGGTGACCGGCATGACGCACATGGAGTGGTTCCGGCGCGCGGACGGCTCCATCGCGATCTCGGAGGTCGCCGCGCGGCCCCCGGGCGCCCAGTTCACGTCGCTGATCTCCTTCGCGCACGATCGCGACTTCTACACCGATTGGGCCCAGGTCGTGGTGCACGAGCGCTTCGAACCCCCGAGTCGCACGTGGTCCGTGGGCGCGCTGTTCCTGCGCGGCCAGGGCGAAGGGCGCGTCGCCGCCGTCCACGGCCTCGAGGACGCCCAACGCGAGCTCGGCCCGCTGGTGGCCCAGGCCAAGATCCCCCGCCCCGGACAGGCCAAGGCCGCGACCTACGAGGGCGAGGGCTACGTCATCCTGCGCGCTGAGACGACCGACGAGATCGAACGCGGGATGGGCCGCTTGACCCAGCTCCTGCGGATCGAGCTCGGCTGAGCTCGCCCCCACTCACCCCCGCTCCACCATGAACGTCGTCTTCCTTTCGCCGGGCTTTCCGGCCGAGATGCCGCACTTCACCCGTGCCCTCGCCCGCGTCGGCGCGCGGGTGTTCGGCGTCGGGGACAGCCCCCTCGGGCAGCTCCCCGAGGATGCGCGTCGGGCCCTGACCGACTACCTGCGCGTCAAGGACCTGTGGGACGAGGAGTCCACCGTCGCCGAGGTGCGCCGGTGGATGCACGGCAAGCAGGTCGACCGGGTCGAATGCCTGTGGGAGCCCGGGGTGGTCCTGACCTCCCGGCTGCGCACGGCCTTCGACCTGCCGGGCCTCACCCTGGAGCAGGCCATCGCGTTCCGGGACAAGGAGCGCATGAAGCAGGTGCTGGACGAGGCCGGGGTGCGGACGCCGCGCCACGCCCGGGCGCGCACCGAGGGGGAGCTGCGCAGCGCGGCCGAGGAGATCGGCTACCCCCTGATCGTGAAGCCCATCGCCGGGGCCGGCTCGGCGGACACCTACCCGATCCACTCGGCCGAGGACCTCGACGAGGCGGTGCAGCTGACGCGCCACGTGCCCGAGGTCAGCGTCGAGGAGTTCATCGAGGGCGAGGAGCTCACCTTCGACACGGTCTGCTCCGAAGGGGACGTGCTGTTCCACAACGTGGCCTGGTACCGCCCCAAGCCCCTGGTCGCGCGGCTCAACCCGTGGATCAGCTCCCAAGCGATCTGCCTGCGGGACACCGAGGTCCCCGACGTCCAGAAGGGGCGCGAGCTCGGGGCCGCGGTGTTGAAGGCCCTGGGGTTCCGCAGCGGGTTCACGCACATGGAGTGGTTCCTGAAGGCCGACGGAGAGGCCGTCTTCGGGGAGATCGGAGCCCGCGCCCCGGGGGCGCGCCTGGTCCACGCGATGAACTACTCCTGCGACGCGGACCTGTTCACCGGTTGGGCCGAGGCCGTCTGCCACGGCCGCATCAGCCAGGACCTCTCGAAGAAGTACAACGCCGCGTTGGTGTTCAAGCGCGCCGAAGGGGACGGCATCGTCCGGCGCTACGAGGGTCTCGATTCGATCCTCGCGCGCCACGGAGAGCACATCGCCAACATCGAATTGACGCCGATCGGCCAGCCGAAGCGCGACTGGCGCAAGGTGGTCGTCGGCGACGGTTGGATCGTCGCGCGACATCCGAACCTCGAGGTCGCCTCCGAGATCGCGAACGAGCTCTGCTCCAACTTCCGCATCGTCGCCGACTGACCCCGGGCGGACCGCGACCGCGTTCCGCGCCGCGCGCTCCGACGCCCCGGCTCCACGCTCCTCCCCCCCTCAGCCCAAGAGCGCTCTCCCTTGACCTCGCAAGTCGTCTTCCTCGGGCCGCAACGCCTGACACCAACGGTCGCCGAAGCGGTGCGCGACCACGCCCCGCAGATCGCGGAGGCCGGGCACGTCGCCACCATCACCGCCGGATGGGAGGAGCGCGAGCTCGAAGACCAGGAGCTCGTGCAGCACCTGGGCGGCCGGGTCATCAACCTCGAGCTGTTCCGCCGCGCCGAGGACGTGTTCCAACGGGACCCCGAGCTGTTCGCGGGGATGCTGCAACGCTACGACCGCATCCGGCGCCTGCAACGGCTCTATCGCCTGCGCCTGGCCCACTCCCTGGCGGCCGCCCGGGACCTCCTGCGGCGCCGGCAAGAGGACACGGCGGACGACCTGCTGGAGCACGAGATCGACGACGCGATCGAGCTGGTCCGCATGCTCGACGGCCAGCACGCCAACCGGCTGCGCGAGGTGCAGGCGGCCTTCGACGAGGAATGGCGCGCGGCCGAGCGCGACGTCGTCGCCCAACACCGCCGCGAGCTCCTGCAGGTCCTCGGGGACAGCGGAGCGATCTTCCTGGCCGGGGGTCACGTGGCCATCCTGCTGAACCGCCTGCGTCTGTTCGACCTGGCTCCGCACCTCGCGGGGCGGCCGGTGTTCGCCTGGTCCGCCGGGGCGATGGCCCTGACCGAGCGCGTCGTGGTGTTCCACGACAGCCCGCCCCAGGGGGCCGGGGATCCCGAGCTCCTGGAGCTCGGCCTCGGGCTCGTCCCCTCGGTCGTCGCGCTCCCCCACGCCTCGCGCCGGCTACGGCTGGACGATCCGGTGCGGGTCGAGCTGTTCGCGCGGCGCTTCGGGCCCGGGCCCTGCGTGGCCCTCGACGAACGCACCGGTGTGGCCTGGGACGGCGCGGAGCCGCGGACCTTCGCGGGGACGCGGGTCCTGTTCGCCGACGGCGCGGTGGCCCCGCTGGAGGTGCCGGCGTGAGCCTGTACGACGAACTGGCGACCCTCGCCCAACGGGACCCGAACGCCCTCGGCCAGCGCCTCTCGGACACCGCCTTCCCGGTGGTGGACGGGAGCGACGCGACCTTCGCGTTCCAGGGCGAGGCCGAGGAGGTGGTGCTGCACCACTGGGTCTACGGACTGGAGTCCGCCCAGCCCTTCGAGCGCATCCCCGGCAGCCAGCTCTGGCTGTACCGCATGGAGCTGCCGGCGGGCTCGCGGATGGAATACAAGCTCGAGGTCGTCCGCGGGGGCCGGCGCAGTCTGGTGCAGGACCCCCTGAACCCCCACGCCGCGCGGGATCCCTACGGGGCGAACTCGGTGGTCCACGGGGAGGGCTACGAGCAGCCCTCCTGGGCCCAGAAGGACTCCGAGGTCCGCGAGGGGGAGCTGCGCGAGCTGGGCATCGGCAGCGACGTGTTCGGGGACCTGCGCCCGATCCAGGTGTACGTGCCGGCGCGCTTTCGCGAGTCGCGCCGCTACCCCCTGTTGATCGTGCACGACGGCGACGACTTCCTGCGCTTCACGAACCTGAAGGACGTCCTCGACAACCTGATCCATCGGCTCGAGATCCCGCCGATGGTCGTGGCCCTGACGACCTCTCCGGACCGGTTGCGCGAATACGCCGACGACCCGCGCCACGGGCGCTTCCTGGCCGAAGAGGTCGTGCCGCTGCTCGAGGAGCGCTTCCCCCTGGTGGGCACGCCGGCCTCGCGCGGTCTCCTGGGGTCGAGCTTCGGCGCGGTGGCCTCCCTGTCGACCGCCTGGCGTCACCCGGGGGTCTTCGGGAACCTGTGCCTGATGTCCGGCTCCTTCGCCTTCACCGACATCGGCCAGCACGACCGCGGGCCCCTGTTCGACCCGGTGGTCGAGTTCGTCAACGCCTTCCGCGAGGACCCCGGCAAGCCCGCGGAGCGGGTCTACATGTCCTGCGGCACCTACGAGTCCCTGATCTACTACAACCGCTCCATGGTCCCGCTGCTGCAGGGCACCGGCATGGACGTGCGGTTCGCGGAGGCCCGCGACGGTCACAATTGGGAGAACTGGCGCGATCGACTGCGCGAGGGGATCTCCTGGTTGTTCCCGGGCCCCCTGTGGCTCGTCTACGAATAGACTCCCGTCAAGCCCCGCGGGGCCACGCGCCCCTTATCGCCCCACCAACCCCCAGCGCGATCCGCCTCGATCGAATCCCCTATGGCCGCCATCACCAAGAAGATCGGTCTCTCGCTCGGGGCCGACATCGACTGGCCGATCTGTTTCGAGGAGATCCTCCGACGGCTCGATCTGTCCCTCGAGCTGGATGGTGACACGCTGACCTTCGAATGCGAGCGGGTGACGATCGAGCCCTTCTCGCTGCGGTCGCCCAAGCGCTACGACATCGTCCTGGACCGCCTGACCCACTGGTACTACCCCACGCGCGAGTGGATCAAGAAGGCGGTTCTCATGGACGAGACCTACGTCCTGAACAACCCCTGGTCGGTGCAGTCGATGGAGAAGCAGACCTCGTACTGCGCGATGATGCGCCTGGGTCTGCCGATCCCCGAGACCTGGCTCCTGCCGCCCAAGGAATACGAGGACCAACCGGACCTGGAGGTCACGCTGCAGCGCTATGCGCGCCTGTTCGACCTGGGCAAGGTGGGCGAGCAGGTCGGCTACCCGGCCTTCCTGAAGCCCTACGACGGTGGCGGCTGGGTCGGGGTGAACAAGATCGACGACGAGGAGTCCCTCGAGAGCGCCTACGAGACGAGCGGCAAGTTCGTCATGCACCTCCAGCAGGGCGTCCTGCCCCACGACCGCTTCGTGCGCTGCATCGGCGTCGGGCCCCAGGTGCACGAGGTCCTGTACGACCCGGGCGCCCCGCTGCACCAGCGCTACCAGACCGACGCGCCGGAGACCTTCCTCGGGGAGGACGACGTGCGGGTCCTCCACGACATCACGCTGACGATCAACGCCTTCTTCGGCTGGGACTTCAATTCGTGCGAGTCCCTGCTGGCGAAGGGGGTGTGGCACCCGATCGACTTCGCGAACCCCTGCCCGGATTCCCAGGTCACGTCCCTGCACCGGCACTTCCCGTGGCTGCTCAAGGCCAAGTTGCGCTGGAGCCTCTACTGCGCGGCCACGAACCGGCGCGTGCGTCAGAACCTGCGCTGGGATCCGTACTACGAGATCGCGGCCCTGGACCTCGACTACCGCGAGAAGCTCGAGCGCTACGGAGCCCTGGCGCGGGAGCACTTCGAGAGCGAGCGCTTCGAGGAGTTCTGCGGGAAACACCTGGCCCACCTCGACGAGGTGGCCTGGGAATTCTTCGGTGGCGACCGGGCCAAGGCCGCCATCCGCAAGAAGGTCGAGGCCCTGTTCCCCGAGCACGAGCACGAGGAATTCACCGAACACTTTTGGAGCGAGATCCAAGCCTGGCGCGAGGCCGACGCCGCCGCGCGCGCGTGAGCCGAGGGAACCGACCATGAGCAAGATCACCGAAAGCTGGCACTCGCACCGACTCGGGTGTGAGGTGAACATCGCGCGCTGGGGCGAGGTGGGCGCCCCCGTGCTGTTCTTTCCGACCGCGGCCGCGGACTACGAGGAGTGCGAGCGCTTCCACATGGTCACGGCCCTCGCCGATCTCCTGGGGGCAGGGCGCATCAAGCTGTATTCGGTGGACAGCGTGGCCGGGCGGGCCTGGTTGACCGAGGACAACTCCTCCGCCGCGGCCTCGGCGATGCAGAACCGCTTCGACGCCTTCATCACCCACGAGCTCGTCCCCGCGATCCGGACCGACTGCCAGGACGACACGCTGGAGGTCCTGGCCACGGGTCCCTCGATCGGAGCGTTCAACGCCCTGGCGGCCCTCTGCCGCCACCCCGATCTGTTCCGCGCGGCGATCTGCATGAGCGGCACCTACGACCTCTCGAAGTTCCTGAAGGGGCCCGTGACCCGCGAATACGCCCAGGCCTCGCCCCTGCACTTCCTGCCGGAGTTGTCCGAGGAAGACCCCCAGCTCGCCAAGCTGCGCGAGCGCTTCGTGCTGATCACCCACGGGGAAGGGCGCTGGGAGGATCCGGACCAGTCCTGGCGCATCGCCGACACCCTCGGCAAACGGGGCGTGCCCAACCGGGTGGACGCCTGGGGAACCGAGTGGGACCACGACTGGCCCACCTGGCGTGAGATGCTGCCCAAATACATCGACGAGCTGATCCCCGCAGGCGACGGGGACGACGCCGACGACGCGGAGGCCTGACCCGCTCCGTCAGCGACCCGCGGCGGAGGACGACTCCTCCGCCGGCGGCTCGAGGCGGCGGAAGGGACGCACGCCCACGTCCGGCGGCTTCAGGTGGTGGGGCAGGCCGTCGCGGTGGCACATGCGGCCGTTGTAGGCCGGCTTCGCGAAGGAGCTGCCGCGGACGACCTTGGCGATCGTGGGCCCTTCGCTGATCCCGTCGCCGTCGCGCGGCGGAGCATCCACCGGGGACATGGAGGGGTTGGTGGTCCACTCGCAGACGTTCCCGACGACGTCGTGCAGGCCGAAGGGGTTCGCGGCGTAGGCCCCGATCGGCGAGGTGGCCACGTAGAAGTCCTCCAACCAGGTCTCGTATTCCCAGCGGGGCGGCCCGCCCCGGTCCCGGGACCACTCGTCCGCCAGGTTCACCCACCCGATCAGGCTCGTCGGATCGTCGCCGGTGTGCCAGACGCTCCTGGTCCCGCCACGGGCGCCGTGCTCCCACTGGGACTCGCTCGGAATCCCCAGGGCCAGCTCGGTCAGCACCTGCGTGCAGTCCAGGAAGCTGACCTGTTCGGCGGGATGGAGTCCCGGCTCGGCAGCGGAACCGCGGGCGTAGAGCGCCGGGTTGTGCCCGGTGTGTCGCTCCCACTGCCCCGCCGTCAGCTCGTACTTGGACAGCAGGTACGGGTCGAGCCGAACACGCACGCTGGGCCCGTCGCTGTCGCGGGCCCCCGGATCGTTCGGCGAGAAGTCCGACCGGGCCGCCGGCGGGTCGCACCCCATGGTCGTCTCCCCTCCGGGGATCAGCACCAGCACGATCGAGGACTCCGGGGTCAACCGGAGCACCCCGGTCTCGGGGTCGCGCACCGGGGGCAGCCCGCTGAGGCGGTGGGCGAACTCCTCCAGACCGCTGTGCCGGTCGGGACCCAGGGGGATCAGGCCGAGTTGCGGAACGACCCGCAGCCCCTCGAAGCGCGGATCCTGTGCCACCCGTTCCGCGACGCCCTCCCAGGCCTCGGCCTGCTCCACGATCGTCCGGGTGCGCAGGTGGAAGGCCAGGTCGTAGCGCTCCTCCATCGCGGGGACGAGCTCCAACAGGGCTTCGATCGACGCGATGATCTGGGTCAATTGGCTGAGCATCCAGGCATCGGTCTCGGTCGAAGCCCGGCTCGCGAGCTGGGACGAGACGTTGGAGGCGATGCGCTGGTCGACGGTCTCGAGGGCCTCACGGTGCTGTCCGATCCGCGCCTCCAGGTCCCGGGCGCGCTCCAGCCAACGGGCCATGTCGGGGGCCTGCTCGGGGACCGCGGGCCACAGGGTCGGCGCCTCTTCCAGCAGGTCGTCGGCCACCTTGGCGTCCGCGAGTTGGGTCAGCTCCCCCACCAGGGACTCGTTGGCGGTCAGGAGATCGCGGGTCTCCCCCAGGGTCCGCAGGACCACCAGGAGCGCCGCCAGGAGCACCAGGAACATCCCCGCCAGACCGGCGGCCAGGAGAGGGTTGCGGCGCAGCCAGCGCATCAGGTGCGTCGGCCAACGGACCGGGCGCGCGAGGACCGGCAAGCCCGCGCGGACCCGGCGCAGGTCCTCGGCGAAGTCCCCGGCGGTCTGGTAACGCCGGTCGACCTCCTTGCTGAGGGCCGTCGACAACACGACCTCGAGGTCGCGGCTGACCGCCGGATTCGACTGGGAGGCCGGCGCGGGTTCGCGGTCCAGGATCATCCGGACCAGGGCCTCGTGGGTCGGCGCGTCGAAGGGCCGCTGCCCGGCGACCAGCTCGTAGGCCGTCGCCCCGAGGGCCCAGACGTCGCTGCGGGCATCCCCCCGGGCGCCCCGCAGCAGCTCGGGGGACATGTAGGCCGGGGTGCCCAGGGTGTCCCCGGTCAGGGTCAACGGAGCCGCGCCCTGGTCCTCCCGCGCGATGCCGAAGTCCAACAGGACGGCCTGCCCCTCCGGCGTGACCATGATGTTCGCCGGCTTGACGTCCCGGTGCACGATCCCGGCCCCGTGGGCGACCTCGAGGATCCGCGCCGCCTGCTCGAGCACCGCGATGCCCTCCGCGGGGTCGGGGTTCTTCTCGGCCGCCGCGATCCGTTCCGCCAGGGTCTGGCCGGGGATGTAGCGCATCGCGATCCAGGCCAAGCCGTCGGCGACCCCCACGTCGTACACCGGGCAGATCCCCGGATGGTCCAGGCCCGAGACGGCGCGCGCCTCGCGCCGAAAGCGCGGCGTCGCGTCCCCGATCAGGGGCGAACAGGGGACCACCTTCAGCGCCACCCGGCGCTTCAAGCGCGGGTCCTCGGCCAACCAGACCGACCCCTGTCCGCCGCGTCCCAGCTCCCGCTCGAGCCGGTAGGGCCCCAGGAACTCGGGCTCCTCCCCGTCGACGGGATCCCTGGACAAGCCCTCCGGCGATCCCCCGGGCTCCTCCGCCGCGCCCAGCCCGATGCGGCGAAACTCCCGCTCCACCAACTCCGGATGTCCGGGGTATGCGGACACGTAGTCGGCCAACGTCCCCAACTGCCCCGCCTCCCGGTCCGCCAACAGGCGGGCCATCAGCTCGACCTCCAGGCGTTCGAGCTCAGCGCTCATGGACTCCCGCCCC